>PVKM010033891.1:0-15782 GCA_004027735.1 Carollia perspicillata
TCAGAGTGTGGTCATTGTTAAACCTTACTTATATAATTAAGTTGTTTATCACCTCTAAGGCCAATATGTTCGTTTCCATGATAATATTTGTATTTTCAAAAGGGTTGTTAGATTAATGAAATTTATATCTGGGTTGTGGATTTTCCGTTTCTATGATCAACTGTAATCACCAAGTCAGAAGCTTTGCCAATTTAGAAAACATAAAAGCTTGCTTACGAAATTAATAAACGTCTTCAGAGCTTCACCTGCCTTGAGCTGTGTAGTTGCCTGATTTCTGCACCGACTCCTGCCTTCACCTTGAGGGACCCCTTGACCCACCGCGGCCGGACCGCGGCAAAGTAACAACTTATTAAACAGTGAATGAGTAAACAATGAGATCAAGAAAGAAATCAAAGGCTTCTCATCAAATTGGAGGCATACGCACACATGCTTCATGCAACCACAAGAAGAATTACAACTAGATCTCAAAATAAATAACACCCAGAACCGTCAGAAAGTCAAATTGTATGGAAATCCAACGACCAAGGATTTAAATAAGTCACATTCATTGAGATGGGTAAGTGGGGAAGTAGAGTAGGGTTGGAGAATGGAAGAGATGCAATGTGGCACAGAGACTGGCAGTGGTGGAATGGGTGGTCACATCTTCACGTATGGTGAATAAAAATCAGGATATTTTGGGAGTAAGCAATCCCAGCCCCAGGCAAGACTGCACAGGCCAGGGTTCCAGTGCCAGGAATATAAAGCCCCATAACTTACATCTATAAAAACCAGTGGTGGTTGGAGCTGTGGAAGAAACTGCTGGTTTTTCAGGAGAGTCCATTTAAAGGGCTTACACACACTTAGAACATACACAAGTCCACCCATGCTGAAATTTACTGAGAGATAAAGGCTGGGAGGTCACCTATCCCATATGGGAAGAGTGTGAAGTGATTGGATACAGGGTGAAGGATGGGCAAACCTCCAGAAGGCAGGCAGTAGCATTGTCACCTCTCTGAGAACCACCCCCTGCCACAGAGCCACAAAGCAGTAAAGTGAGTTGCCCAACCCTGATGAATACTTAAGGCTTAAAGGTGCACTAAGACAGGGAGTCAAATTAGCTCTACCTAATACACAGAAAAAAAATACAGGGAAAATGCCAAATTGAGACAAAGAAATACAGCCCAAATGAAAGAAAGAACAGAACAAAGCCCCAGAAAAAGAACTAAGTGAAATGGAGATAGCCAACCTATTAGATGCAGAGTTCAAAACACTGGTGATAAGGATGCTCAGATACCTCATTGATTATGACAAATGCATAAGGGAAGAAACGAAGTCTACAGTAAGTGAAATAAAGAAATATACACAGGGAACCAACAGTGAAGGGAAGAAAGCTGAGATCCAAATCAACCATGTGGAATATAAGGAAGATATAAACATTCAACCAAGGGAAAGAAGAAACAAAATTTCAAAAAATGGGAATGGTATAAGAAGCCTTTGGGACATCACCAAACATTCCAATGTCTGAACCATAGGGCTGCCAGAAGAAGAAAAGAGCAAGAAATTGAAAACTTATTTGAAAAAATAATGAAAGAAAACTTCCCTAATTTGGCGAAGGAAACAGACATACAAGTGCAGCAAGCACCAAGAGTTCCAAACAAGTTGGATCCAAAGAGGACTGCACCAGACACATCATACTTAAAATGCCAAAGGTTAAAGATCAAGAGAGAACCTTAAAAGCAGCAAATGAAAAGCAGAGATTTACCACAAAGGAGTTCCCATAGATTATCAGCTTCCTTCTTAAAATAAATTTGCAGGCAAAAGGGACTGGCAAGAAGTATTCAAAGTGAGGGAGCCCTTGCTGGTGTGGCTCAGTGGATTGAACGTGGGCTGTGAACCAAAGGGTCACGGTTCGATTCCCAGTCAGGGCATATGCCTGGGTTGCAGGCCAGGTCCCCAGTGGGGGCCGTGTGAGAGGCAACCACACATTAATGTTTCTCTCCCTCTCTTTCTCCTTCCCTTTCCCTCTCTCTAAAAATAAAAAAAGAAATAAAATATTAAAACAACAACAACAACAACAAAAAACAAAGTGAGGGAAAGCGAGGATCTACATCCAAGATCAGTCTATCCAGTAAAGCTATCATCTAGAAATGAAGGGCACATAAAATGCTTCCCAGAGAAGATAAAACTAAAGGAGCTCATCATCAACAAGCCATTGTTACATGAAATGTTAAAGGAACTGATTTAAGAAAAAGAAGGTAAAAACTATGAACATTAAAATGGCAACAAATTCACAACTATCAACATCTGAATCTAAAAAAACAAAGCAAGCAAACAATCAGAACAGGAAGATAATCATAGATATGGAGATCGTTTGTAGAGTTATCAGCTGGGAGGGGGAAGGGAGAGAATGGGTAAAAAGTACAGGGCATAAGAAGCATAATTGGCAGACATAAGATAGACAGGGGGATGTTAAGAACAGTATAGGAAACGGAGAAGCCAAATAACTTATATGCACCACCCATGGACGTGAACTAAGTGGGGGGATTACTGCAGGGAAGAGGGGTACTGGGCAGAGGGAGACAAAGGGGGAAAATTGGCATAACTGTATAGTATAATCAATAAAATATACTTAAAAAAGGAAATAAATTGAAGATAACTTGAAACTAATGAAAATAAGACACAACTATCTGAAATATCTGGGACACTGGAAAATCAATCCTAAGAGGGAAATTCATAGTATTACAGGCCTATCTCAAGAAACAAGAAAAACTTCAAATAAACAATCTAACTTTACACTTAAAAGAACTTGAAAAAGAACAACAAAGTCCAAAGTGAGTAGAAGGAAGGAAATAATAAAGACCAGAGGAGAAATAAAATAAATAGACTAAAAAAATGATGCAAAACATCGATGAATCTTGAGCCAGACTCATCAAGAAAAAAGGAGTGAAGGCCCAGATATATGAAATAAAAAATGAAACAGGATAAATAACAACTGACACCAAAGAAATACAAAGAATTGTAAGACAATATTATCAATGACTATATGTCAACAAACTGGACAACCTGAATGAAATGGATACATTCCTAAAAACATACACTCCCAAAACTAAATCAAGAAGAATCAGAGAAACAGAATAGACAGATTACATCTAGTGAAATGGAAGATGCTGCAAAAATATGCCCAACAAACCAAAGCCCTGGACAGGATGGCTACACAGGTGAATTTTACCAAACATTCTGAGAACTAACACCTCTCCTCAAACTATTTAATAAAATTCAAGAGGAGAGAAGGTACCTAACTTCATTTTACAAGGCCAGCATTATCTTCCTTCCAAAACCACATACAGACTCTACAAAAAAGGAAAATTGTAGGCCAATATCCCTGATGAATATAGATGCTAAAACCCTCAACAAAACATTAGCAAACTAAATACAGTAATACATAAAAAAGATCATACAACATATTCAAGTGGGATTTATTCCAGGAATGCAAGGTTGGTACAGCATTGGCAAATCAATAAATGTGACTCACCACATAAACAAAAAGAAGGATAAAAACCACATGATTATATCAATAGATGCAGAAAAAGAATTTGATAAAATCCAGCATCCATTTAATATAAAAACTCTCAGAAAAATGGGATTAGAGGGAATTTACATAAACATACTAAAGGCCACATATGACAAATGCACTTCCAACATCATACTCAATGGGTAAAAACTACAAGCATTACCCTTAAGATCAGGAACAAGATAGGGATGTACACTTTCACCTCTCTTATTCAGCATAGTACCTGAAGTCTTAGCCACAGCAATAAGACAAGAAGAAAGAAAAGGCATCCGATTTGAAAGGAAGAAGTAAAACTGTCAGTATTTGCAGATGACATGATACTGTACATAGAGAACCCCAAAGATTCCACCAACAAACTAGTAGAAGTGATCAATGAAGGTAGCAAAGTAGCAGGATGCAAAATTAATATCCAGAAATTAGTTGCATTTTTATATGCCCAAAATGAACTAACAGAAAGGGAAATTAAGAAAACAATCCTATTCACAATTGTTCCAAAGAGAATAAAATACCTAGAACTAAACCTAACCAAGGATGTAAAAGATCTATACTTGGAAAATTATAAGACACTGAAGAAAGAAATTGAAGAGGATACAAATAAGTAGAAGCACATACTGTGTTCATGGGTAGGAAGAATTAACATCATTAAAAAGTCCAAACTACCCAAAGCAGTCTATAGGTTCAATGCAATTATTATCAAGATTCCATGACATATTTCACAGAATTAGAACAAATATTTTGAACATTTATATGAAACCACAAAAGGCCTGACATAGCAACAGCAATCCTGAGAAAGAAGAACAAAAGTAGAGGAATCACACTACCTAATATCAAACTATACTATAATGCCATTGTAGTCAAAACAGCATAGTACTGGCATAAAAACAGACACATAGATCAATGGAACAGAATACAGAGTCCAGATATAAACCTATGGCTTTATAGTCAACTAATACTCAACAGAGGAGGTAAGCACATACAAGGCTAAAGACAGTTTATTCAATAGAAGATTTTGGGAGATCTGGACAGCCATGTGCAAAAATATGAACTTTACTACCAACTTATACCATGCATAATAATAAACACAAGATGGATAAAAGACATAAATATAAATCATGACACCATAAAAGTCCTAGAGGAGAACATAGGCAGGGAAATTTCACATATTGCATGCAGCAATATTTTCATCAATATGTCCCCTAGAGCAAGGGATATAAAGGAAAGAATAAACAAATGGGACTTTGACAAATTAAAAAGCTTCTTCACAGCTAAAGAAAACATCAAATGAAAAGGGTACCAACTATATGGGAAAATATATTTGCCAATTATACCTCTCACAAGGTTTTGATATCCAAATATGTGAGGAACTCACACGACCAGGAAGACAAACAATCCAATTAAAAAATGGGCAAAGCACCTGAACAGACACTTTGCTAAGGAGGACATACAAAGTGGCCAGAGACATATGAAAAGATGCTCAGCATCACTAGCCATCAGAGAGATGCAAATTAAAACTACAATGCGATACCACTTCACACCGGTCAGAATGGCCATCATAACCAAATCAGCAAACAACAAGTGCTGGCAAGGTTGTAGAGAAAAGGGAACCCTAGTGCACTGTTGGTAGGAATGCAGACTTGTACAGCCACTGTGAAAACAGTATGGAATTTCCTCAGAAAACTAAAAATGAAACTGCCTTTTGACCCAGCAACTCCACTGCTGGGATCATACCCTAGGAATCCTCAAACACCAATTCAAAAGAATGTATACATCCTAATGCTTATAGCAGCACAATTTACAACAGTCAAGTATTGAGAGCTACCTAAATGCCCATCAGTAAATGAGTGGATGAAAAAGCTGTGGTACATTTACACAATGGACTACTACACAATAGAAAAAAAGAAGGAACTCCTACCCTTCATGACACTATGGATGGAACAGGAGGGTATTATGCTAAGTGAAGTAAGCTAGGTAGTGAAAGACATATACCATATGACTTCACCAATAAGTGGAACCTAATTAACAAAACAAACAAGTGAGGAAAATAGAACCAAAGACATGGAAATAAAGAACAAAATGACAGTGATTGGAGGGGCGGGGGGCCGGTTAATGGGGAAAAGAAGGGGAAGGGTCATCAAGGAACGTGTATAAAGGACATACAGACAAAGACAATGTGGGGAGGATTGAATGTGGGAAGTGAAGTGGACAGGGCAGAGGAGAGTAATGGGAGGGAAATGAGGACAACTGTAGTTAACAACAATAAAAAGCAAAGGAAAAAATGATAGTTTATTCAGTAAATGGTGTTGGGAAGATTGGAGGGATACATGCAGAAAAATGAAACTAGACCACCTTCTCACACCACACACAAGAAAAAATTCAAAATACATCATAGACTTAAATGTTAGACCTGGAAACCATAAAAATTGTAAAGAAAAGATAGGTAGTGAAATCTCAGATATTGCTCTTAGCAATATTTTGGGTTATATATCCCAGGCAAGGGAAACAAAAGAAAAAAAATAAACAAATGGGACTGCTTCAAACTAAAACGTTTTTGCACAGCACAGGAACTTGTCAACAACACAAAAAGAAAATCCAAAGAATATGAGGAAATATTCACTGATACATCTGCTAAGAGGTTAATATCCAAAATTTAAAAAGTACTTACAAAACTCAAAACCACAAAAACAAACAACCCAATTTAAAAATGGGCCAAGGACCTGAATAGATACATCTCCAAAGAGCATATACAGATGGCCAATAGACAAATGAAAGATGCTCAACAGCACTAATCATCAAAGAAATTCAGATTAAAACCACAATAAATTATCATCTCACACCTGTCAGAATAGCTATCATCAATAAGTCAATAAAACAGCAAGTGCTGGCAAGGATGTGGAGAAAGGCAAACCCTTTTGCACTGTTTATGGGTATGCAGGCTTGTGCAGCCACTCTGGAAATCAGTATGGAGATAACTGAAAATATTAAAAATGGATCTGCCATTTGACCCAGCTATCCCACTCCTAGGAGCATATCTGAAGGAACCCAAAACACTAATTCAAAAGAACATAAGCACCCCTATGTTCATTGCAGTGTTATTTAAAATTACCAAATATGGAAGCAGCCCAAGTGTCCATCAATAGATAAGCAGATAAAACAACTATGGGACATTTATGCAATGGAATACTACTTGGCCATAAAAAATAAAAATTTACCATTTGCCACAGTATGGATGGACCTGGAGAACATTATGCTAAGTGAAATAAACCAGTCAGAGTAAGACAAATACCATATGATTTCACTCATATGTGGAATATAAAGAACGAACTGAACTAAGAAGTAAAATGGACAGACTCATAAATGGAGAGCAGGATGTGTGGTTGCCTCTTGTGCACTCCACACTGGGGATCTGGCTGCAACCCAGGAATGTGCCCTGACTGGGAATTGAACCCGTGACTCTTTGGTTTGCAGGCCAGCGCCCAATACACTGAGCCACACCAGCCATAGCTCTTTGTTGTGTCTTTATACAATTTTGGGATTAGGACGATCCTGACTTTATAAAAAGAGTTTGGGAGTCTTCTCTCATCTTGGATTTTTGGAAATAGTGTGAGAAGGATAGGGGTTAGCTCTTCCTTAAATGTTTTGTAATATTATCTTGTGACACCATCCAGTCCAGGGCTTTTGTGTGCTGGGAATTTTTAATTACTGCTTCAATTCCACTAATGTTATTGGTCTTTTCAGGCTTTCTGCTTCTTCTTGATTCAGTTTTGGAAGATTATATGTTTCCAGAAATTTGCCCATTTCATCCATTTTCAAATTTCTTGGTATATAGTTGCTTGTAGTAATTTCTTACAATTGTTTGAATTTCTGTGGTATCAGTTTCAATCTCTCCCCTTTCATTTGTGATTTTATTTATTTGGGTCGTCTCTTTTTTCTTCTTGATGAGTTTGGATACAAGTATGTCAATTTTGTTTATCCTTTCAAAGAACCAGTTCCTGGATTTATTGATCTTTTGAATTATTTTTTCAGTCTCCGTGTCATATAATTCTGCTCTGATTTTGGTATTTCCTTTCTTCTGCTTGCTTTGGGTTTTGCTTGTTGTTGTTACTCCAGTTCTTGTAGGTATCGGTTAGGTTGTTTATTTCAAATGTTTTTACCTCTTTTGGATAGACCTGTATTGTTATGAATGTCCCTCTCAGGACTGCCTTCACTGTGTTATAGGTTTTGGACTGTTTTGTGTTCATTTTCATTTGTTTCCAGAATTTTTTGATTCCTTCCTTGATATCATTCTTAACCCATTCATTGTTTAATAGTGTGCTATTCAGTCTCCATGAGTTTGAAAGTTTATGAGTTTTTTCTTTGAGGTTGGTTTCTAGTTTCAAATTCTTGTGGTCCAAGAAAATGCTTGATATGATTTCAATTTCCTTGAATTTGTTGAGGCTTGTTTTGTGTCCTATCATGATGTCTATCTTTGAAAATATTCCATGTGCTTTTGAAAAGAATGTGTATTTTGCTTCTTTGTGATGAAAGGTTCTATATATATTAGTTAAGTCTATTTGATCTAGTGTGTCATTCAGTTCCGCAATATCTTTATTGATATTTTGTTTGGAAGAACTATCAGTTGTTGACAATGGGGTGCTAAACCCCTCTGCTATAAGTGTGCTGCTGTCTATATCTTTCTTGAAGTCTTTCAAGATTTTCCTTATATATTTGGGTGTTCCTATGTTTGGTGCATAATATATGTTTACAATATTTATGGCTTTGTAACAGATTCTTTCCTTGAGTACTTTGAAGTGTCCTTTTGTGTCTCTTTTCATGGCCTTGGTTTTGAAGTCTGTTTTGACTGCTGTCAGTATTACTACCCAGTTTTTTCTTCCTGTCAATATGCTTGGAATATGTTTTTTCTAACCCTTTACTTTCAGTCTGTGTAGGTCTTTTGTTCTGAGGTGGGTCTCTTGTAGGCAGCATATGTGTGGTCATGCTCTCTTATCCACTCAACTACCCTATGTCTTTTGATTGGAACATTTAATAAACTTACTGTAAGTTTATTAATGATAGGTATGTATTCATTGGCATTTTCCCACTTTGTACCTGTGTTCCTCTCTCTGTCTTTTTCTTCATCTTCTTAAAGCAGTCCCTTTAGCACATGTTATAATACTGGTTAGGTGGAGGTGTATTTTTTAGCCTTGTTTTGTCTGGGAAACTCCTTATTTCACCTTCCATTTTAAATGAGAGCCTAGGGTAGTCTTGGTTGTAGGCATTTGCTTTTCATTACTTGGAATATTTCTTGCCATTCCCTTCTGGCCTGTAGTGTTTCTGTAGAGAAGTCAGTTGCTAGCCTTATCATAGCTCCCTTGTGTGTTACTTCCTGTTTCTCCCTTGCTGCCTTTAAGAGTCTCTCTTTGTCTTTGAATTTTGGCATTTTAATTGTGATGTGTCTTGGAGTGGGCCTCTTTGTGTTCTCTTGATTGGGAACTTTTGTGCTTCTTGGACCTGCGTGACTTTTTTTTTCTCATAAAATTAGGGAAGTTTTCCATTGTTACTTTTTCAAACAGGTTTTCTATCCCTTGTTCTTTTTCTTCCCTTTCTGGTATCCCTATTATATGGATATTATTCTGTTTCATGTTGTCTTGCATTTCCCTTAACCCCTCTTCACTCTTTTTGAGTCTTTTTTCCTTTATTTGTTCTTTCTGCAAGTTTTTTTTCTACCTTGTCCTCCAGCTTACTGATTTGATCCTCTGTTTCATCTACCCTGCTTTTGATTCCTTCTACTGTGCTTTTCAATTCAGAAATTGTATTCTTCATTTCCTCCTGGCTCTTGTTGAGAGGTACCATGTCCTGTTTCATGCTATTGTAGTTTGAAATAAGTTACTTATAGCTTCCCTGTAGTTCTTTGTAGTTCTCACTGAGTTCATTAAGCTTCCTTATAACCATTGTTTCGAACTCAATATCTGATAGTTGACTTGCCTCTATTTCATTTAGCATTCTTTCTGAAGATTCCTCCTTTCCTTTTGTTGGGGGATTGTTTCTTTTTCTTCCCATTATTTGGGAGACTCTTCTTGTTTGCTTCTGCCTCTTAAATTGATCTATTTTGGCTCCCTGAATTTGTGGTATGAACTTCTATGGTAGGAGACCTGTGTGATTGATTCAGTGGTGCAGTCTCCTTGATCTCCTGTACTTGATGTTCTTGGGATGCCCTTTATGTTGGCCTTCTGGATGTAATTGGGTTTTGATTGTTGTTGAGTTGTTCTTTGGTGGATTTTTCCTCCAGCTGGTTGACTGAGGGTCACTGCACCCACCACATCTGGTATGCTATTGTGCAGGTGCTACTAGAAGAAAACCATAAACAAATCCACACCTGCAAAAATAACTCCCATATACAATCCCAGCATCAACAGCAAATGAACTAGTATTAATAAGGGTGTAAAGAGATTAAGACTACTATAAGAAAGGATAATTAATATGAGATGACCTACTAAAAGAAAAATGATTTTGGGAGGGTATATGGAAGAGCACTAATAAAAGTTGGGAATCAGAGCAGTGCAAATGGAAAAAGTAACATTTACATCATAAATAAAAAAGAGAATGAAGAAGGTAGAATGGATAAGAGAAGGGAAATATACAGTATTATATTTAAACATAAATCAAAATAAAATAAATGAAAATGAGAGAAAGATAAATGCAAAAACTAAATAAATAATAAAAAAGTAGGAACCAAATTGGAGAGAAAGATCCACCACAGCACTATTAACAACAAATGGTCTAAAATTAATATAGGTGGGGTGAGATAAGAGAGAAAAAAGAGTGAATGAAAAGCTTACGAGATGTCTAGAGGAAATGGAAGTGATTTAGAGATGACAGAAGGAGAAGGAATACTAAGAGTGAGGAATGAATAGTTGGCTAAGACAGGGAAAATTTAAAATTTGAGACAAAAAGAAAAAGAAAGCAGAAAAAAGGAAACAAAAGGGCAGGATGGAAAAAACAGAATAAGATAGGGAAAATTAAAATCTGAGATAAAAGAAGAGTAGGAGAGGGGAATGGTAATATTTGAGATTTGAAATACAAAACTAGTGAAGATCTAGAGATAGAATTTTAAAAAATGCAATGAAAACTACCCTATCCACAACCAATGAGCAAAGATTGCTAAAAGTGGAGACAAAACATGGAAATTTAAAAATGGGGAAAAGAATGCAAGTTGATCATTTTCAAGAAAATTAGGTTTGAGAGGCTGGACAGGGGAGAAATTTTAAGAGTAGGGAATAGAAACAAATTGTAGGAACAGAGAAAACGCAATGTGGCCTTGTGGTGATAATGACATATCAGTATAAGTGCATAGGATAGACCACTGCAGTAAGGGACAGTGATAGTTGGGGAGGCTGCACATGTGAGGGGGCAGAAGGTAGATAGGAACTCTGTACTTTCCACTCAATTCTGCTGTAAATTTAAAACTGCTCAACAAAACAAATCATTTTTTAAAAGAAAGGTAATAAAAACTCTAACAATAAAATAATAAAATGAAAATAATAAGAGGAAAGAAGAAGGTAAAATGAGGTAAGAGAATGGAGGGGCAAATATGTGAATTGAAATAAACTATACTGTAAAATCTAGGACAATAGATAATATGCACAAACTCAAAGGACAATAAATGAATGCTAAAAAGCTATGCAGGAAAGAAAATATCACAAATCATGTAGAAGACCCCAGTGGATTTAGTCTTGGTAGCTTCTAATATTTACCACTGTGTTCCTTTCTCAATTCTCCTCTGGTGAAATCAGATGTTGACCCCATCTGACCTTAGGCAGCCTTTTGGAGACTACCAGGGATCTACTGTCTGTGGCTGACTCCTGTGGTTGTTAATCTAGTCACTCTGCACTCAGCAGTCAGGCTTAAGCACCACAGAGTGGGGTAGAATCCCTCCTGGGGTCAGGGCTCTAGTTTCCCCTCAGGCTGCTACTGCTTGGAGGGGAGTAGTCTGCCTGAGCAAGGTAGCTGTTGCCATATGGGGAGTGGCTCAGTCCTGGGATCCTGGTGGCTTTTCTCTCAGTTCTCTCCCCAAAGCTTCTGTCCCCAGTCTCTCCTCAAGTGTCTCTAGTGCACTCTGTATCCCCCTTTGCTGGAGCCTGGGTAAATGACTGCAAATGAAAATTTATGTGTTGGCCCTTTAAATGGCTGTTGTGTCTCCAGCTGTCCATCTCAGGAAGAGAGCAACCCTGTTGCTTTTTGCCACTGGATATAATCTGTGTACTTTTTGGGCTCTGGTGCTCTAGGCTGGGGATCCTAGTTTAGGGTTTAGACCCCATACTTCTCAGGGGGATCCAACCAGTTGCTAAAATATCCCTCTGGCCCTTCAGCTGCCACCTATGGGTGCACAAGCAGCCCTCTCATGTTTCCACCACACTCCTTACCAGTTATGTTGTGCTGAAGCTGATTGTTACATCTGTCTGTGGTTATAAGGTTTCTCTGTCACTACTGTTCAGTTGCTTATTCTGAGTGATTTCTCCACAATTTAGTTGTAATTCCAGATTGGTCCTGGGAGGAGGTTAGTGTAACTTCCATTCACTCTGCCATCTTGGATCCCTAGAAATCAGTCTTAAATGACATGTTTGACTAGATAGATTTAATTGATATTTTCTGAGCATAATGCCCTAAAACTGCAGGGTATACATTTTCTGCTAGTGCGCCAGAATGTTTTCCAGGATAGACAACATGTTAGTCCATAAAAGAAGCCTCAGTAAATTTAAGAAGATTAAACTAATTTCAAGCATTTTCTTTGAGCACAATGCTATGAAACTAGAAGTCAGTTACAAGGAAAAAAGCTAAGAAACTCACAAACACAGAGAGCTAAATAATATGTTACTAAACAATAAATGGGTTACCAATGAGATCAAAGAAGAAATCAAAAGATACCTTGAGACAAATGAAAATGAAAACATAACAACCCCAAGTCTATGGAACACAGTAAAACAGCCCTAAGTTGGATATTCATAGCATTACAGGCTTACCTCAAGAACCAAGAAAAATCTCAAATTAACAATTAAACTTTTCACATGAAGTAACTAAAAAAAGAACAATAAACAAAGCCCAAGTAGAAGGAAGGAAATAATTAAGATCAGAGTGGAAGAAAATGAAATAGAATCTGAAAAATACCAAAGATTAATGAAATCAAGAGCTGGTTCTTTGAAAAGGTAAAAAGATTGATAAATTTTTAATGGGTCTCATAAAGAAAAGGAGAGATAGGACCCAAATAAGTTAAATCAGAAATGAAAGAGAAGTAACTACAGACACTACAGAAATAGAAGGATTATAATAAATGACTATGAACAACTATTTGCCAACACATTTGACAATCTGAAAGAAATTGATAAATTCCTAGAAATACACGATCTTCCAAAATTGAATCAAGAAGAAAGAGAAAATCTCAGCAGAATGATTACAATGAGTGAAACTGAAGCAGCAGTTAAAGAAAAAACCAAAAACAAACCCCAACAAACAAAAGTCCTGTACTGGATGGCTACACAGGTGAATCTACCAAACATTCAAAGAGGAACTAGCACCTATACTTCTCAAACTATTTCAAAAAAATACAAGAGGAAGGAAGACTGCCATGCTTATTTTATGAGGCCAGCATTACTCTGACTCAAAAACCAGAAAAACACACTACAAAAAAGAAAATTATAGGCCAATGTCTATGATGAACATAGATAAAATATCCTCAACAAAATATTAGGAAACTGAATTTAGCAATGCATTAAAACAATCATACACCATGATCAAGTGGGATTGATTCCTGGGATGCAAGCTTGGTACAATATCCACAAATCAATTAATGTTATCTACCACATAAAATGAAGAATAAAAATCATACGATCATACTAAAAGAAGCAGAATAAACAGTTGATAAAATCCAGCACCCATTTATCATAAAAACTCTCAGCAAAGTGGGAATAGAGAGAATATACCTCAACATAATAAAAGCCACATATGACAAACTCATAGCTAACATCATACTCAATGAGTAAAAACTAAAATCATTCCCGTAAAATCAGGAACAAGACAGGTATATTAATTCTCACCACCCTTAGCCACAGCAATCAAATAAGAAGAAATAAATGGTGTTCAAATTGGAAAGGAAGAATTAAAACTGTCATTATTTGCAGATGATATGATATCACATATAGAGAACCCTGAAGATTCCAGCAAAAGTCTACTAGAATTTATAAATGAATTCAGTACAAAAATGAATTCAGGAAAGTAGCAGGATACAAAGATAATGATATTCAGAAATAGGTTACATTTTTGTAAACAATGATAAACTGTCAGAAAGTGAAACTAAATGAACAATCTTGAGGAGTTCCAGCCAAGATGGAGGCATAGGTAGAAATCCATCGCTTCCTTGCACAACCAAAAGAAGGATAACAACCAATCTAAAAACAATAAACGACCAGAAGTGCCAGGTAATCAAACTTCATGGAAGTCCAACAACCAAGGAATTAAAGAAATATTCACCCAGACCAGTAGGTGGGGTGGAGATGGGCAACCAAGTGGAGAGGACATGCAGCAAGGCGGAGGACTGTGTGGGCGAAGTGGGGCTGGCTGAATGGGAAACTACAGACTCAAAGCTAGCTGTAAACTACTGCAGAGGTTACCACAGTGGGAGGAACTCCAGTCTCACAAAAGAGTTTGTTGGAAAGTGGGAATACAGCAGAGCAAGAGAGCAACATTGTTTCCTCTCTGACCCCTCCCCACCAGACAGCGCCAGAACACAGCAAAGAGGGTTGCCTTGCCCAGGTGAATACCTAAGGCCCCAACCCCTCACAACATAACAGGTGCATTAAGACAAAGAAATATGGCCCAAATGAAAGAAAAGATCAAAACTTCAGGAAAAGAGCAAAGTGATGACAAGATATCCAACCTAACTGATGCAGAGTTCAAAACATTGGTAATCAGGATGCTCACAGAAACAGTTGACCTCAGTCACAAAATGAAAGAACAAATGAAGGCTACCCAAAGTGAAATAAAGAAAAAATATATAGGGAACCAGCAGTGAAGGGAAGGAAACAGGGACTCATATCAATGATTTGGAACAAAAGGAAGAAATAAACAACCAAGTGGAACAGAATGAAGAATCAAGAATTCAGGAATTCCGGCCAAGATGGAGGCATAGGTAGACACACTGTGCCTCCTCGCACAACCAAAATAAGAACAACAAAGATTTAGAAACAAAATAACAACCAGTACTGACAGAAAATTGAACAGTGTGGAAGTCTGACAACCAAGGAGTTAAAGTAGACACATACATCCAGACTGGTAGGAGGGGCAGAGTCTGGTAGCTGGGTGGAGTGGGGTCTAGGCAAAAAAAAACAAAAGCAGTGGCTGGTGGACCCCAGCGGGTGTGCAAGGCAGCAGTGGGTGGACGGATCCAGTGAGGCAGCTGATTGTGGAGGGGCTTGGCGCACAAGATGACCTCTGGAACCAGGGGTCCCACATTCATGTGCAGATAAATCAGGCAAAATTTGGTGACCGAGATAGATCGCACAACCCAGAGTTCCAGGGAGGGGAATTAAAGCCTCAAAACACCAATTGAAAACACCTGTGGGGGGTGAGCTGCTGGGAGGAACTCCCAGCCTCACAGGACTGTTCATTGAAGAGACCCATAGTGTCCTAGAATGTACACAAACCCACTCACACAGAAATCAGCACTAGAAGGGCCCAATTTGCTTGGGGGAAGTGGGGGAAGTGACTGAAATCCAGTAGAGAGTGGAACAAGCGCCATTGTTCCCTCTTGGACTCCTGCCCCATATACAGCGTCACAACACAGCAACTGGGTTGCCCCACCATGGTGAACACCTACGGCTCTGCCTCTCACTATGTAACAGGGGAGTCAAGAAAAAATAAAATGAGCCAAACAAAAGAATAGATCAAAGCTCCAGAAAAAATATAGCTAAGTGATGAAGAGATAGCCAACTTATCAGATACACAGTTCAACACACTGGTGATCAGGATGCTCACAGAATTGGTTGATTTTGGATTTTGGTCACAGAATTGGTTTGATTTTCAAACTAGATGAAAAAATGAAGGCTATGCTAAGTGAAATAAAGGAAAATGCACAGGGAGCCAATAATGATGGGAAGAAAACTGGGACTCAGATCAATGGAGTGGACCAGAAGGAAGAAAGAAACAACCAAACAGAAAAGAATGAAGAAACAAGAATTCAACAAAAAAAAAAAAAAAAAAAAAG
>PVKM010033892.1:0-15788 GCA_004027735.1 Carollia perspicillata
TTCCTCGTCAGGAACCGCACCCTCCTATCGCACACCACAAATACACACAGGCTTAGATGACGGGCCTCCAGCATTCCACTCCACCTGCAAAGCTCCCTATACTCCATCAAGCCAGCTTTCTCTCCTGTCATTTCTTTACCAGCCTCCAGTCAAAACCTCATTTCCTCCAAATGTACTGACTCAGCAGAATTTAGGGAAGAACATGAGCTCCTGACCTTTTTCATATTAAAGTATTGACTGTTGCTTTCACTGCATCTCTGACTCCTTGACCAAGTTGTTCATATGAAAACAGTCACCTCTTTCTAATCATCTTTGAGTTTCTCACTTCCTTTCTTTTGTCTGGCCTTCAGATTTGAGCTCAGCTTTCTACGAGCTAGTTGCCTGTCCAGTGAGAAGTAAAATGAAACAGTTTTCTCCCTGGATCTGGATGCTACTCTTCTATGACACCGTCTTAAAATCATGTCACCCTCTCCTACCTAACATGTCACTGGATTGCTTCATAAGCATTGTGTTTCTTTTTTTTTTTTTTTTTAGTTTTTGTTGTGTCCCTTGTTGCTTCTGCTTCCTGACCTTTGGTCTTCCATATGTATGATTAATTTTTGAAACTTGATCCAGGATTTTACTTTAATTCCTGTGAAATTATTGAAAATTGCAGCTAAAGTTTCTGATTTGGAGATGGGGGAAATGAGGCCTTGATATTTTATCTCTCTGCTTTACTTGTCTAAGACTGATCTAATTCAAACACAGACTTTCCATGAGGATGGCTACTAACCAAAAAAGAGATTTCTAAATGTTAATTGCCACTGGTATTTTTAGGATTTTATTTTGAGGGTAGCATTGATGAAAAGGGATATGTAGCCATCTGCATACCCTCGAGTGGAATAATCAGACTAAGGAAGTAAACAAAAAGAACTTTGTGGATGAAAATGAACTCCTTAATTCCAGAAGATTAAAAAGACTTCTTTAGTAGAAGGAAATAAAATTTAACAAAAAGGATACCCTTCAAAAATGTCAGTTATCTTGGAAGGAAAGATGAGTAATGGAAATCCCATGTTGATCAGAAAGATGAATAGATTAGTCCTTTGAAACTGGCATTTGTGGGGGATGAGGGACTCTGCACTGTCTCCTGCCTCTTTTCCTAACAGTCACTGAAGAAGCAAAAAAAAGTTCCTGGAGTCAGACAATTCTCCTTGGATTAAAACATGTACAGCATAATAAATAAGGTTGGGATTTTGAAATGTAAGTGGGCTGTTTTCCTAATCTCTCTCTCTCTGATAGTTTGTTACCGGTGTATAAAAATGCAACCAATTTCTGAATATTTATTTTGTATCCTTCTACTTCACTGAATCCATTTATTAGTCCTAGTAGTTTTTTTGTGGAATCTTTAGGGTTCTCTATATATAGTATCATGTCATCTGCAAATAATGACAGGCTTATTTCTTCCTTTCCAATCTGGATGCCTTTTATTTCTTTTTCTTGTCTGATTTCTGTGGTTAGGACTTCCAATACTGTGTTGAACAAAAATGGTGAGAGTTGACAGCCTTATATTGTTCCTGATTTTCAGGAAATCTCTTTCAGCTTTTCTGTATTAAGTATGATGTTAGCTGTTGGTTTGTCATATGTGTCCTTTAATACATTGAGGTATGTTCCTCATATTACCACTTTGCTGAGAGTTTTTGTCATAAATAGGTGCTGGATTTTGTCAGATGCTTTTTCTGTATCCGTTGGTAGGATCATATGGTTTTTATCCTTCATTTTGTTTCTGTGGTGTATCATTAATTGATTTGTGGATATTGAACCAACCTTGCATCCCAGGAATAAATCCCACTTAATTTATTGGTTTATGATTTGTAATGTATTGCTGAATTTTGTTTGCTAATATTTTGTTGAGGATTTTTGCATCTATGTCCATCAGGCATATTGGCCTATAATTTTTTTGTAATGTCTTTGTCTGGTTTTGAAATAGAGTAGTGCTGGCCTCATTAAATGAGCTTGGGAGCCTTTTCTGCCCTTGAATTTTTTGAATCATTTGAAAAGGATAGGTGCACAATCAGTTTTTGTTGCGTCAGGAGAGAGCTCAAGACAGGGACAGTCGTGGCCATCCCTGCAGCCCTTGTCCTGAAGCCACACAACTCAGTTTCTCCCTGTTTTTCTCAGACACCCCCAAGCCTCTGTACCTCCACTGGAGTCAGTGTGAGCTCCTTCAAGCAACAGTTTGCACGTGGGCCCTTTCAGAGGGTGCCTGGGTTTCCACAAGTCTTTTGTCTCAGTCAGACAGCCTATTATGTGGGCTCTTCCTCCTGGCACTGGTGTTCCAGGCTGGGGAGCCAGCATGGGGCTGAGAACACTTGCTCCTCAGGGGAGCCTTGCAGCTCAGATATCCCTCCAGATTTTCAACTGCTACACATAGGTGTGAGCCAGCTCATTTTGGGTCTCTACCAGTCTTTACGTGGCTTGTTTATATTCTTAGTTATAAGACTTCTGTTTAGCTGGTCTTCATAAGGTTGTCCAGTAGCTTGGTGTATAATTTAGTTATGATTTTGGTGTGGTCTTGGGAGGAGGTAAGTACAGTGTCTATCTACTCTGCCATCTTCAGTGTGTATTATTAATTCCCTGAAACTTTCTAGAGTACACTATTGTCTTTTTGCATTTATCAAGTTTTCATATCAAACCTAGTCTAGATGTTCCCAAACACTGTGAACAAGTATTGATAAACATTTTCAAAAGCACCAAGTGTTCTCGATGTGCTTCTACTTTTAGCATTAATATTCCACATTCTTTGGGAAATATTTTGGGAGGTGGCATTATCCTATAGGATTACTCTAGAATTAAACTTTTCTGCCTGTGGTCTGATATTGGCTGTTCCAGGATTCGCTGTCATTCCCAACTCCAGCAATTAATTGCCCCATTAATCTCTATATTCTGTTGGCTTTGCATCAACAGGAACTCTCAGAATAAACTAAGAGGGAGCTGGCTCAAGGTGGGAACGGAGGCAGGAGGCTGTGGGCATGACCAGGGTCACATTCCCACCCTATTTAGCTAGGGGAATTCCCTTGCTTTTTGCTTTTTGAAAATAAGGGTGCTGTATCTCACCCTGAGACTTTCCATATGTTCTTACTATTTTTCACAGAAACTTTAAACATGAAAGAAGCATGTGCAATTGGAAATTTCAAGAAGCAATGACAACAGTGCCACTGATTTCCCGAGCCAGGCATGCTAGGGCCCCCTAAACTACCATTGAGATAGAGCCTTTGAAAGACCCTGCACAAGGGTGGGGTCAAGCACAAAGAGAAAAACTTTTCCAAAACCTTTCAACAGACTTTTTTGTTTAAATAAATAAATAAAGTTTCTGCCTCTGAAGATCAAACCAGATTGACCCATTTTTTCCTTGGTGTGATTTGTGAGCTATTTCAGAATCTCGTAAGTCTCCTTTTGACAGGTCAGGGGTGTGGAAATGAGCAGCGTCGTCCTGTGTCGTTTTCTCTGCAGATGTTCAGGGTTGTGCTATTGTTTCAAATTTAGAGACACTTAAAAGTCTTTACATATATAATCGTGATACTTTTTTAACATGTTATTTCTGGAAGAGGAGTACGCGTTTTGTTGTTGTCTATAAAATTTTCTCCTGTTGTGACTAGACATAATCTGAAAAGACAGAAAATTCTCCACTTGCACTATAGGCACTACACTGTTTTGTACAGTGCCTTAAATCTTGTTGCGTGGTCACTGCAGTAAAGCATATATTATTTTAAAACCATCATATGAAATAGTCATTAGTATCTTTTTCCACTTAAAAAAAAAAGGCAGGTGTTTCCTATGCCTTTCTGGCAGCTTTTGTTGTTTGTCTTTTGTTTGCGTGTCTAAGTTTCCCATTGTCTGGAGTGTGCACAGTGCCTGTTGTGAAGGTCATTGTCCTGGCTCACATGGTTTTATTTCCAAAATTCGGTATGGATTCTGGTGTATGTTAGCCACTATGGAACAATCTACCCCATTTTTAAAACCATGTGGTTTAGTGACTAAACCGTTTATTTTTGTACACATACTATTTCTAAAAGTTGGGATGTCCGCTACCTGTTTTTGCAATTAATAAAGAATCATAATGATTTTATTGTGAGTTTCTCCCACCAGTGCTCTTTTCATGCCGGGTATCTGTTCCACTTTCATAGCGCACTTGGGCCACGTAATACCCGTATTAATTTAAAATCCCAAACTTAAGGACTCGCCGCCCAACCAGTACCATTTATGGTGCAAAAATATGTTGTAGGTAGGAAAATGTTTGAAAAATGTTTGCCTTCTTCACCTTCACAGTGTTGGTGTCTCATTGGACTTTTAGTAGTAGCTGATACATTTTCAAGAATATATTTTTTCTTACCTTCATAGAGAGTCCATTTTGAAAGGATTTTAATAGCGAAGTACTCGACGTCTCTGCTTTAAAAAGTAAAAAATCAAAGTTTCTCAAAGAAGAGTCTTCACAGTGGGATCAATTAATAACAAATTTGAATCAGCCATTATACTCAAAACATTGTACTAAGAAATTCAGCAACATTTAGCAGTTAAAAAAATGGCCCTCTCTCCTGCGCTTATGTGCAGCGTCATTCCATCACAGAGGGCACTTCCTGTGTTGAGTAGCATGGCCTCCAGGGCTGGACACCGCTGGCAGATGTTTAGCTGTGCACATGTGATGGAAATAGCCAGGCAGCAGAGCTTACGGACTGGGATCCAAGGTACCTCTGAAATTCTATCTTTCCAGCACTGCCAAATTTTGAGAATTCTCATATCTTCATACCTCCATCTTCCAACGTCTGTTAAATCGACTACTTCTCTTTGTGTTTTCCTTATCCCCCTTTAACGGTAGGTTCATGGACCATGTGCCAAGGTAAAGCATCAGCTTTATTTTTACACTTTCTTTTGATTCCATGACTCTCCAAAGAGACACCGCAGTCCTCTATAGCCATGGTCAGATGTGGCATGTCTGCAGTGCAGACTAAGAACCCTGGAGTAACTCCACAAATTGTCCACCTCAAGAATTTTCAACTGAACTGGACTTTTATTAATAAAACAATGGTAACTGTATCCTGTTCAATCTTAGCACTTGATACGAATTTATAGAAAAGTAAAAACAGGAAATGATGTCCAGTTGGGGCAGTGTGAGTTGTAATTATCCTCGGTACTTATTGACGGTTTACCATGGGTGAGGTTCTGGGGAAGGACTTCGTATTCATGAACTCACAACCCTTATAAGAGTCCTGTGATGGGGTCCCTGTTTTATGTTGAAGAAATTAAATAGAGAATAGCAAAGTGAGTTGTTCAGGGTCATTAGAGAATGGAAGAAACAAAATCTGAACCCAGACCTGGAGCCCATACTCTTGACTTTTCTTAAAGGGCACCCTTCAAAATCTGGTTGTGATATTACACATTTGAAACTCAATTGTTTCTAATTAATTTGTTCTTTCTTAGCTTATCATTTCTGCATTGACTATTTCTTTTCCTAAGCAAAACCACTAAGCCAGAGAAGAAATAAAAGCACACAAAGCCACAATTTTGTAAATTAAAAATCCATCCTTCCTCCCATCCACTTGTATTCATCCCGCTAGGTCTTCCTCTGCAGGCAGTTTTGTTCCAAGGGTTGGCACAGCAGCTCAGCTCTTCTAGTCTTCCCCCTTTCCCCTCAACACCCACTCGTCTCCTCCCACTCTGCACCAGCTTCCCACTCATCTCTGTACCCACCCCGCCCCAGCCTATAACCTTATCCTGATGGTAACACCAGAGTTGCATTAACTAAGTGGTTTTCTGCCCTCTTCAGAAGCTTTCCTGAAGTTAAAGAACATCCTGCATGGGCTAGAAGTTTTTCAAGTCTTCTCCTCAGCATATCAAGTGATGGTAGCTCTGCCAATTCATCTCGGTAGGGGGTGTTCAATTCTAAAATTAATTTGGATAGCCTCTGGCTTTAAGCCCCCCTCTTTCTAGAGCCCTTTCACTTTAGGACTTAGCTATTTAAAAGGACCTATGGAAGACATCTTACAATACAAAGAAATGTGATGTAGATGGGTTGCAAAATTGGACTCGTAAGATGCAACATGGACTTGGTGTTCAGACATGAGAACGGCAGGTACAAGTCTTAACTTTGGAATCAAATTCCAGCTCTGCCACTGTGTCTCTAGATGTGGGTGACTCACATATACCCCTTTACCTTCAATTTCTTCCTCCTTAAAGTGGAATAGCAGTACAATGCCTATCTGAAATAGCTCCAATGAAGTAATAGCCTTAAATGGTTAGTTCATTGTCTGGCGTACGCTAAATGCTCGACGAAAAGTGTGTGATCATGGGTGTTTTACCTTTCCCTGGAATTTCCACAGCTTACATCCTCCTAGTCACACAAAGTACAAGTCAAGTGGACATTTTAAAGGGTTGTCGTGTTTACAGGTGAGCGTCCCTACAATTAAGGCTGTATTTGAAAGTGTGTGAGAATATTTTGAACTTGGAGGTCATTTTTAAAAATTTAACAAAGAAAAACATGATTATGTTATACCTGTGTGTATAGATGGCTTTACAATTTTTGTTAATTAAAACTTTTAGTTTTTCTCTGCAATAGCATATCTTTATCCTCCAAATGCCTTGCATAAATTAAGACTTTGTCAGCCTCTATTCTAATTTTACTAATTTATTTATCATTATTCTGAACAAGTACCACTAGTATCACATTGTTCATTTTAGTTAAACAATTTTTTTTTCTGAAGAAAAGTATGTTACATTTACTGGCTTAGGAATTCTGCAGTGTAGAAGGAAGCTCACCCTCCAGAGTGGCTCCTGCTTGCTCATGACAGTAAGAGGTGTGTTGCTCAGCTTCCTGCCACCTCTGTCCATTCGAGAACTAGGTAGAGTGTAGGTGAATACATAGTTTCTACCTCTACACTGATGCTGGCAGATCTGAGACTCTGGAACACGTGTCAGAGGATTAGAGCCTTCTTTTCATTACTGTGCCTCTTTAAATGGCTATGACTTTCTAATTGCTACTTGATACTGTATTAGTCTCCATCCTCCTTAAGTAAATTTTAATCAAACTGACTTGATTCACATGTTTGATACATGGATTCCAATCCATTGTCAAACTGAGGCTTGGGCTGGGTCTTTGTTCCCCACCTGAAAGAGCTCCTGGGGCCCTCCACATGCTCATGCCACACACCCCCATGGCAGTTCTGGCTATGTCACCAAAGCAGATTATCGCCTCACATCTCATGGGAAGGTCACTTCAGTTCTCCACGTCACGAATGCCAACTGCATCCTAGCTTGATGTCACACTGCATTTGTTTAGACGGAGCATTTGTTTCATCTGCTCTTGGCTCCTCCCCTGCAGAAGCTCCAGTCTCCCCAAAGTATATGAAGTAGCCCCAATTTTGCATCTGCCTGGGCGTTCTCACTAGTTTACTCTCCATCCCCTCCAGTGCATATATGCGCCCTGGAGGTGCGCTGGTCAAGGGCACATTTTAGTAGGAGCAAAAATCGCCTAGAGTTGATCATCATCCCAGGACTAAGGAAGGTTCCTCCAAGTCTTCCTGGGTGTGCTCCCCCTCATGGGAGACCCTGGACCGGCTGTGCACTCAGAAAGTGTGAGAATGGTCATGTCACTGAAATTGTTTGACCATTAGGAAAAGCCTTCTGAAATAACCCCAAGAGCCAACGCTTCAAAAGATCACTTCCCTCCCCCAAGTACTTTTTTTTTTTCCACTTTGTGGAGAAATTCATGGAGTTGAGCTAAACCTGGTGAAATAGTACTGAAAATCGAGGCAGGAGAAAAACATGTTAAAGAACATGTTCCCTGGCTGGCATGGCTCAGTGGATTAAGCACCAGTCTGAGAACCAAAAGGTCACTGGTTCGATTCCCAGTTAGAGCACAGGCCTAGGTTTTGGGCATGTCCCCAGTTGGGGGTGTGCAAGAGGCAACCGATCAATGTTTCTCTCCCTGTCTTTCTTCCTCCCTTCTCCCTCTCTAAAAATAAATAAGTAAAATCTTTTAAAAAAACAAAAAGAAGGTAAATGTCATTTGTGAGCAGTCAAAACCCAGTTTGGAAGAGAGTGATTTATTGGCTCTAAAAAAAGAACAAATGGGCCCTGGCTGGTGTAGCTCAGTGGATTGAGCAGGGGCCTGCGAACAAAAGGATCGAGGTTCGATTCCCAGTCAGGGCACATGCCTGGGTTGCAGGCCAGTTCCCAGCAGAGGACGCACAAGAGGCAACCATACATTGATATTTCTCTCCTCCTCTCCTCTCCTTCCCTTCCCCTCTAAAGATGAATAAATAAAATCTTTTAAAAAAAAGAACAAATGGGGCTTGTAGAAACTCAACAGAGGTATAAGCACATTTTATAAGAATGTTAAAAACCACAGTCACATTTTACATGGCTTTGGCAGAGAATATAACCCAGGTGTCTTCAATCAAACTATAATGTGCAATAAAGAATTTCAACAAGCTCCATCAGGCCTTTGTTCTTTTTAAGTAGTGTTTTCTGTTTCCTCTGCTAAAAATGAGATATATTCATCTTTAACTTTTATCTTTGTTTATACAGAATCTTTACTTTTATAAGGTTAACTATTAAGGATTTGCTGATCACATGGTTTGTAAGTAAAACACAGATACAAGGAAGAATAGACAAGGGGGAAAGCTCTGTTCAAAAAAGTATGTGGAACAAATTCAGAGAATTTTAAACCTAGGAAGGACCTAATACCACCAACAAATCTTATTTTGCAAATGAAGAAACTGAGGCCCAACATAATCTAAGGGTGTGCCCACAGCCACATGTGAGAGATGAGCCAACAAGACACGAAATCATAACAAATTAGGTAGCCTCTTAAAGTGGATTTAAAGAGCTAAGTGAAAATAATAATAACTGAAGTAAATTGATTACAAGAAACAAAAGATAATCAGTAAAATCTCTTTTACAAGGAAATAATTGAAGCAAATTCCTTCTGTGTCAAAACTCACATTAAAATCTGTCCCACTGGGCACTTCCTCAGTGCAGCATTCTCTACAAACAGCATTTGAGTGACGTGTAGGAGGTAAAAACTCTTTGAACAGTTTAAAAAAATATTTCCAATCTGATCTAGACTGTCCATAGCAAGTAATTGAATTCCTCAGGATGCACTTCCGTATCCACACCCTCATGGTAAGACTGCCTGTCTCACAGGATCGTAGTAGAAAATCATGCGTTAGTATCCATCAACAGAATCATGAATGAAAGCTGCTCCTGAGGAGACAGGGCCATCGATGTGCCAGCAAGGACCTTCCTCACTCACTCTCCAGAGCTGGTGAATGGGAGATGATGGAATTGGCAGCATTCGAGCCCCAGTGATGCATCACAACACACCTATTCCATAGGTACAGCCGAGCTTTGGTTTCTGGTCCTGTGTGGCTACAGCAGCACTTCTCAATGGGGGCAGTTTTGCCGCCCAGGGATATTGGATGTGTCTGGAGACATTTTTGTTTGTCATACCTGGGGGGAGGGTATTCCTGGAATCTGGATGATAGAGGCCATGGATGCTGCTAAACATCCTGCAATGCACAGGGCCACCGCTACCCCAACAACAGAGGGTGACATGGCCCCAACTGCAACTACAGTGCTGAAGCTGAAAAACCCTATGTGTATGAGGCATGGAAAGAGTTGCTGTCATTGTCATGATATAGCAGGGTGAACTTCCTCCCTCTTGCTACCCATTCTTTCATTTATTCAGCAAACAACTTGAGTTCCTACTATGTGCCAGTCCCTGGGCCATGAGTTGAGAAACCAGGGATAAGGGACAGAAGTTGAGCTCATAAACGTCCTGCCATGGTGGCAGCTGTATGGCTCCTCCTTCCTGATGCACCCCTAAATCCAAATTTGGAGGTGTCGTGATGGTTGGTCACACAGACTCTGGACCAGGGTGCGTGGGTGCAAATGCTGGCTCTTCCCGTTCATACATGTTTGACATTGGGCACGTTGTTTCTTCCCTTTGCGTGACAGTTTTGTCATCTGCCGTCTCTAGAATGACGGTGCTGGTGCTACCTCTGGTGTGATAAGGATGCTGTTCCTAAGAAACAGCTAACACATGTTGCATTGTGAGTGTGGTGTCTGTCATGCTGTGTGCTGGTATCAGGGGCCTAGTTATTCTGGAGGTGTGGCTGAGCTCAGCATTTGCTGGAAGGAAGGAGATGCACGTTAACCTCATCCTGCCTTCAGGAGCCTCAAGTACGCCTGTGCCTCTCTCCTTCTCCACTCCTTTGCTCCTTTGTCACCACAGCTTTCTTTTGTGGCATCAACTAACCTTTAGCATGCCAGCTTCCCTGGTCAACGCCTGTTCCAGTCCTGTCAGTCTTCCCAGCCAGTCCAGCTCCAAATGGCCTGGCTCCACATCACACCTTCTGTGTTTATGCAAAGTGTCTGTGGATTACTGATGAAGCTGAATCTCCCTAAACAACAAATTATTTGTGGCCTTAACCCTGCTGGGAGAGATTTGTAATAAAAAAAGGGTTTATCAACCTAAATGGGCTTCTTAAAAGATGGATTTAGAAAGAAATCTTTTGGGGGCTTTTGTTTTGAGGGTTGGGTCTTTTGTTTTTCCAACATCCTGGGTATTATATATTGCTATTGTGTCTTATTTTATAGAGATCTCTTTTAAAGGGATGTTTTCCTGTGCCTTTGCCTAATCCACAGTAATGATATCCATTTTCCTATACAGTTGAAATACTTTTAATTAAACATTAAAATTTTACATATAATTGCCCTGGCTGCTGTGGTTCAGGAGATTGAGTGCCAGCCTACAAATGAAAGGGTAACAGGTTCTATTCCCAGCCCAGGTTTCGGGCCAGGTTCCCAGTAGGGGGCACTGGAGAGGCAACCACACATTGATGTTTCCCTCTCTTTCTCCCTCCCTACCCCATCTCTAAAACTAAATAAATAAAGTATTTTAAAAATAAATAAAATTTTACATATAATATTTTAAGTATGTTCATATTTGTACGTGTGGTAACTCATTGGATTCTCATGTTATCTTGTAGATAACATAGTTACCTACACACACCTGAGTGTGTTTTTAAGTAAAGGAATTTTTACACCAATACTCAGTCAGATAAGAAAAGAGAGGCTACAAGAGTTGCTAAAAAAAACCAGAGCTTCATTGTTTCATCTTAAACCCACCACTTCTGGCATCTCCTTTTCCTTGAACCATAAGCCAACCCCAGTTTACTGGTACAAACATCTGAAAAACCATAGATTCTTTTTAAAATGTGAGTACTTTCTGGAATTAAAATATTGTAATTCCTATAGGGAAATAAACAGTTGTTAGACCAATTCATCAAGAGCCAAAAGCTATCCGTTTGTGCCACCCGCATGTCTTCCTGCCAAGCGAGTTCTTGGCATTGGAGGTTCCCACCCAAAATCGAACACAGGAATTCAGTGAGCGCTTGATAGACTCAGCTTCAAGGACAGCCCAGAAAATGAGACTCAGATAATCAACTTCTTAATCTGCTTTCGATTTGCATCCAGGAATCCTGTTCATCCAAAGGTCAGTCCTGCGCCTAGCCTCGGCTGGAATCCGCCTCACCCCTAACCAGCTCTGTGATGTAGGCAAGGGTGGGTTTCTCAGGGCTTCAGGTGCTCATTTGTAAATCAGATAATAATGAGCACCTTGAAGAGGTGTGAGGGCTGTATGAGATGTATGTAATACACATAGCCAAAGGCTTCCCACATCATCATCATATTATTACTATTATGATTATTATTATTATTCCTACACTAAGATTTTATAACAGCACTTCTTCTACTGAATTGTTGTTTTCTGTAGGAGCTTTATGCCATGCTTACTTATTAGTTATTTCAGCAGCACGGATTTGCACTAGAACTGCAGTGTTTATTATTCCTAAATTTTTCATGGCTGCTTTACATAATACCAGCCTCATTTGCGTTCTGCTGTTGGACAACTACACTATTAAACTCAGAGCATAGAAACAGTGTATCTTGTCTAAAAGGATATGCATACATCACATTATATGTGGGGTAGGAGGAACCTTTCTATCCATCACTAAATCTTTTCTCCATTCTGTATGTCTTCAAACAAAGCAATTATGGTATTATTTGAGGACCTTTGTTTGAAAAAAACAGCTGCATAGTGCTATAGCATCCTTGCTGATTAGCCAAGTGAATTAGCTTCTTTTTACAGCACATTTTTTAAAACTTAAGGGGAAATAAAAATGAGACTTGGAGTTTTCATGGAACAATGTGCACCAGCCCATCTTCCTCCTCCTTCCCCTGAGAGAAGTATATGAATCACAGCACTGCATGAATCAGTATCAAAACAGGTGCTGTAAACTAAAGAGTATGATCATCTTTTTCCTTAGATACTTAACAAATAAAGCAGCATTTATTTGTGGTATCTCTGTACATAAACTCTGTTTACAATGATGTTAATAAGTTAATATTGTAACAGTAAACTTTAACAATTTAACATTTAAATAGAACTTTTAAAAATAAATTATTTTCTTAAATCCATCCAATTAGAAGAGAAATCATATTAATAGGAAAAATCAACAACTAAACATCCCCCTCTGTTCTACCTTCAGGAACCCCAGTTGCCTATTTTAATGGGTGAAATTTTATTATATTTCCCAAGCAGTTTTTTTTTTCAGAATCAAAAATAATTGCACATTTTTTCTATTTAAAATGTACACTTTGAATAAGAGAAAAATAATCTGCAGATAATTTTTTAAAGATTCATATTCAGTGCAGTGGTAATACATTTCTGTTTATATTAACCTCTAAAAACAGGGTTCAGAATGAGGGTTGAGTAGCTGTCTCATTGTGAGTTATGAATAGTCTTGTTTAAAATATGTACCAACAATTCTACCAATAATTTTATCTAATTTTGACCATAAGATTCTGACCAGAAGAATCAACTCAGCGAAGGTCTCATAAACTTGTAAATGTCACTTTTGATGCCTCCCATTAAAAAAGGAAAGGCCCTTGTTTATTTTTGAAAAATACTTGCTCAAACCTGGGGGAATAATGCTGTGTTCCCAGCGCCCATGCTGGTGTGCTAGCCTTTTCCAGCTATGGAAGATAGTGTCAGAACAAGGTCCAGAAAAAACAAATACGAAACTCATTATTTTCTTGTCGCTTGATTTTATTAGACATACATACTATTTACAATACTCCTGAGGAATAACAGGAAGAGAGTGGGAAAAGAACTGTGGTGTCTGAATCCTGGAAGCTAATATTTTCTAAT
Source organism: Carollia perspicillata (assembly GCA_004027735.1). Lineage (NCBI taxonomy): Eukaryota > Metazoa > Chordata > Mammalia > Chiroptera > Phyllostomidae > Carollia > Carollia perspicillata. Next base: position 13,247 of record PVKM010033892.1, read on the forward strand.
TTACCCGTTAGGAGTGTATAGGTTCAGAAATTAATTATATTTCTGAATTCATCACATATACTGGTGAATGCTAATATGTTTTGGTACAATTATGGCTTTTGAAGACTCCGTTATTATAAGTTTATATTAGGTCAAGAATAGGTGGGTTGGTGGGGGTGAGTTTTAGACTGCAAGGTTTTATAAACATGATAAACCAAGAAATTAAGAGGGTAAAGCGATCCGTGATTATCCTACTTTAGCACTTTTAAAACTACACCACCATTTGAACGGATGCATGCGGTCACCAAGAAAGGTGAGCCGATTTAGCATGAAGGGAAAGGACTGCTGGGCAGGCCGTGAGTCCCTTCTGCTCCAGACTCTGACAGCCGAAATTCCTCTCTCATCGCTGCACACAGTAAGTGTGATCACAAGACAATAGTCTGTTTGCTCTTGTGGCCCACTCTGTGCACGAAGGAAAAGAAAAGCACAAAACCACCTGCAAAGGGGCAAAGGTACCCTGCAAGCATACAAATTAGGCAATAATTTTATATTGATTACAGAGGAGTACGTAGAAGACAGACCGGGGGAGGATTCTAGGGATAGCTACACTTTGACAGTTCATCTGTTCTTAATTAGTTCAGGGAATTTTTTGGCACCATATTAAAACAAAGGCCAACATGAACTCTAAAAGACATCCTCAGGAATGCTACTCCCAACCATCTCTGCCCGGCTGGGACGGGTTCTCACCGCTGTGCTCCTAGCAGCCTTTGCAGTCAGTGACTGACTTCCCATCTTTTGCTGGACCTGAGCTCCTGGAGGAAGCTCTTCCCCACCACACAGCAGATGTTTAGCAATAGTCTGTGAGGAAGGCAAGAAGCCAGAATGGGTAAGGCAGGCTAAGTAGTCCATTTTTACCAGCAAACCAGAGATCAGAAAGAATTAAGAAAGAAGGAGGAGGTAAGCATTACCGTTGGAGGGAAGGAAGAACTGATGGTTACAACTTGATAGCAAAGAACAAGAAAGACAAATATTTTTAAAAACAAAGAACTGAAAGGGCTTAGAAATCTGGGGCTATCTCCTAAGGGCACACTCATGCTATAGATCTCAGTATTTACCGAGTAAAGCACAACAATGCTAGTCACCAATGGTCATGACATTGTACGTGGAGCATTGAGAAAATGTTGAGCTACACTCAGCTTACAGGAGTTCCCAAAGTGAGGTACCCAGTCTGGACCATCAGCATCTTCTGGGACCTACTGAATTTGGAACTCTGGGCCAGAGCCCTACAATCTATGGAGAACTAGCTCTCTAAGGGGTTCAGATGTATGTATGAGAAAATGACTTCAGCATTTACTTTAAAAAAAACATATGTTTTCTTGTATACAGCATGGTACAGTAGAAATAGATCTGGACATGAACCATATTCAAATCTCGGCTCAGTCATTTCTCTGTGATTAAGGCAGGTTTCTTAATATCTTTGAGCTTTCTTTTTCAACTGTAAACATGGAAATTAAAATACTTAATCTCTAAGCTTAGAAATGAAGTTTATTTGGCAACTCCCATACCATATGGGATGGCTAAGTGTTATTATAGTGTTATTCCACTTCTTTATACAGCTCACAAACCTAAACTGAGCACTTTCTATGTAAAGAGTACTCCAGTGAAAAAAGATGAGTAAGATCCTTACTCTCAAGATCACAATCTGGAGGAGAGAGCAGGGAGCAAACACACCTAAACAATCACAAAAGAATGTGATGAACACTAAGCACATGGCCTTCTGAATCAAGGGCTTTCAGAAAGGTGTCCATTGAAAGCAGCCCAAGGTTGGATGTTAAATCAGTAAATAGACCATACCATTAAAACCATAAACATTAGAAATCAGCCTCCCTGATGGCCAAATATTGAACTCCTTTTGGTCTTGAGAATTGCGTCCTAGTCTTTCTGAAAAGAGAAATTCATTCCTTGACAGTTTCTTTTGTGCTCTCAGTACATCTGTTCCTCAGTATTGGGAGAGCTTCTGAAATGTGTATGGGGAGCCAATTATTGGCCAAACTTGCCACCTGTCCACAGCACTCCCACACTGGGCTCAGAGGGAGTCGCCTGGCTGTTGGTGGCACAGAGCTGGGAAGGAACTTGGGCCAACTGCAGTGCAGACAGAGTCCCGCGCCTGTTTCTAAGTATAGATGACTTCCGGGATTTCAGTTTTGTTTTTTCCAAACACATGTCAGCCCGTGAGATTGAGAAGCAAGTAATGAAGCCAAATAAGTGGCTTTGTGAAAGGCGTGGTTCTGAGGTGTCCCCCTCTCTCAGGCCCACCTTCGAGAGGGAGACACTTGGGTGCCCGTGTGCGGGGTACGCACTGAGCCACTATACTGCTCTCTCTGCGATCCCTGAACCAGTTCCTTGCTTTGGTCTGGACTCAACTCAGAATAGTTTGATGTTTATTTAAGAAGCAATGCTTAATAGCAGTGATTTTCAATGGGTGTGCTGCAAGAATTTTTAAAAGATGTCAGTACCTGACTCTTTATTCAGGGACGCTGACCTCTTTTCCCTTAGATTGTCA
>PVKM010033893.1:0-15795 GCA_004027735.1 Carollia perspicillata
AGCTGCGGGGTCTTGGTGTAGGGGCATGGCACTTCCTGCAGAGGTCAACAGCTCCCTTCTGGCAGTTGAGCGATGAGGGCACAGCTCCCACGGGCTGCTGCCTGTTGTGTCCTAACCCTGCCATCTCGGCCCTGCTTCCTAATGAGGCCACCCAATCACAACAGGTCCCCAAGAAGAATTAAGCAGGTGCGTGCTGACATGACTCCAGGGGAACAGCTCATCAGTCAGCTGGACAGGCTGGCTTGTCATTGGCAGGGGATGGTGCAGTGGGTCCTTCAAGGCCACTTGTTCTTTGGCATCTCGAGGTTCCCCTGTGAACCTGCAGCTGCAGGCTCGGGCAGGTGGGCCTCGAGGCAGGCCTGGAAAGTGGGCTCTGTGGCTTATCCCTCCTCCTGGGAGGGAATGCTGGGGTCCCTGTTGCTGAGACCAGTGTGAAGGCAGGTGCTGGGCTGAGTGTCCCACACTCAGAGCCTGGTGATGCCTGGGCAGACCTGGGGCTCAGAGTTGTGCCGTTGTGGGAGATGCACAGAATGACGAGGGTCCCTTCTAAAGCCCATTTTGGCTGCACGTGTCCTCACGGAGGCCAGCCCAGCAGCAGGTGTGCCTGGAGTGACTGGCAGGTTGTGGATGCCCCAGAGTGCTGGCATGCATTCCAGAGTGTGGCAGCAAGCCCAACTCTGGGCAGTCAGGGTTCCATCTGAGCGCCTGGCCCCTGGGCACCTCTCTCTCTAGAGGTGGCCTTGGCTCAAGCTTTCTAAATCAGTGTGTTTAGTTTAATCTAGTCTCTCACTGTGGCCTCTGCGAGACTTACAGGAAAACATTTTTCTCCTAAAAATAGAATAAGGATTCTAGTGAAAAATTTACATGGATTTTTAAGGTAAGCCAAAAAAGTCACTGCTTTAACTGACTCAAAGCTGCTGAGCCTCAGAAAGGGACATGCCTTGTGACCCTTGAGGTCCCTCCAGTCCCTGCCCTTTTCCGGTAAGACTCACATTTTGAGGCCCAGCCCCAGTGCCAGCTCCCCCGTGCCCAGTCCAGGCTCCCTCTCTACACTCTGTCAGGGCCCAGGCAGCTGCCCCTTCTCCTTACCCGCACTCTGCCGTGTGCTATAGTTCTGCTGACTCTCCTGTGTTTTCCTCCTTTTTTATCCCACTTGGTCCCCCCAAACTTTTAGGACTGGGTCACCTTTGTGTATCTCATGCTACTTGGCATGCTTGGCACTCAATAAATGTCCTTTTCTTTTTCTGCCAGGTCCCTGCTCCGAGTGCAGTGCCTAGGTTGTGGCTCATGTGGCCTTGAGTCCAGGGTCTGACCACACTGAAGTTGGCCCGGAGATCTTGGCGCCTTGTGACAAGGGAGGCTCCTTGGGGTGTCCTGAGGGTGGAGATGAGCCTCGTCCCCTCTAATCTTTCCTACGTAACCTTCTCCCAGCTGCCTGTGAGGGAGCAGCGAGCTGATGAATAATTCCTGAGCTTGGCAATGTACAAATGTCATCGTTCGCCTCTTTTCAGACATGGGAGAGGAGGTGCCCCTCTCTTCCTTGCTCTGTCCGGCAGTTCTGTTTTTTTCCCAGACCTCAGCCCCTTTGTTGCAAATGGTGGTGTTGTCACCAGTAGGGAGGCTGCTGAAGCAACATTCTTCAAAGAAGTTGGGCTATGGGGTCCTTTAGTCTGGCTTGGAGGGCAGTAGAGATCCAGAGGCCCAGGCGGCAGGGGCCTGTGGGACAGTGTGAGGCTAGTGCTTCCTTTAATATGGGGGATAGAGTCAGAGGATGAATTTGAGAAGTCTTTGTGGTTGGGACGCTGCCCCGGGGGACAGGAGGTTCACAGTGTGGGGAGAGGGAGCAGGCGGTGGCTGGAGTCTGGACGAGTGCTGGGCCTGCAGGAGAGAAGGGTACAGAGGGGCTCTGGGCTGAGCAGGCCTGCCTACAGACCAGTGAGGCTCTAGGTCCAAGCGCTTTCATGTCCGGAGCCATGATGGATATGATGTAAAAAGAGTAACTTTTACATCATGGGCTTAGTAAAGAAGCCCTCGAAACTCTCATGTTTTACCACACAAACTCCAGAATTTAATGTTCATGAGTGAAAAGTAAGGCCCTAACATGGAGTGTTGCTGTGGTCAGGACGTCTCCAGCCTCCTGTGTGCGCCGTGGGGCCAGTGGGCATGTCGTGTCTGGAAGGGTGAAGTGTTGCCACCGGGCCACCTCTCCCAAGGAGATGCCCGATGCTGTTCTGAGGCTGCAGCCAGCCAGCTGCTCTTGTATTCTTAGTGGCCCTCGCCTGCTAGGGACCTCTTTTGAGCTCCCCAAGAGCCACTTTCTGGACAGGGAGGCCACATTGACTCTCAGACTGGTTTATGGAGTCACAGTCTCAGGGTGGAGACCTTGGCACCCTCTCTCTTCCTTGGGGCCGCTCGTCCAGGTACCAGGCTTTGCCTGGGGAGGGCAGGGTTCTCAATGGGCTGAATGCGCTGGTGTGGATGGAAAAGATGTTAGGCCCTTCATCTAGCCAGTAGCCCCACTAGAAGGCTGCCTGATTGGGTCATACTCATCAACCCAAATCGGATGTCCAGCCCACAGGTCTGCAGTATTCTGGCAGCATCGGATCCATTGCCTTGGGTGGATCTCAGTCCCTGTCATGCCCCCCATACCTATGTGACTTGTTTACCATAGATTCCCCCACGTTTGTTACTCTGCACAGCCTCCATGGGGTCCACTCTGGCAGAGTCATTGTATAGGGACTCTCCCCACCCCAGTATCTACCTCCCCTGGCCACGGATGCATCAGCCAGAGATGCTGTGGTTGGAACTGACTCTGAAGACCCTCTGTGGGTGGTGAGGAGTCCCTGATTGTCAGAAAGGCCCCCAGTGCTGGGGTGTAGGAGGAATGCCCTTTGATCGTCTGTTCTGTAGACAGCTTGGACTCCGCAACCACTGCCCAGCAGGTGAGGCGCCCTTGGTGGTCAGCAGTCCCTGGGAACCTCTAGGGGAAATGAGGTCCTGCTACACGTGCCACTGACCTGGACCACCATTCCTGATGCCCCACCTGCATACTCGTCTAGGGAGGGAGCCCAAGGTGAGGACAAGCCCTGGCCACAGAGGCCATGTTCTGGTGTCCTTCAGAATTGGACCTGTCAGTGTCACCCCCACCTTTAAGAGCTAGCCATGGAGAGTCAGTTAGTGACCGTGGGACCATTTCTAAAATGAAAAAGAATCAGCTTTTTCCTAGAACTCCTTGGAGCTGTGAGGAAAGAGGCCTCATACATAATTACCTTGCCTCAGTGAATAAAGGAAGGTTATCTTATTACCAAGCGTAGTTTAAACTTGGCTTAGACGTCTTATGGCTGGTGTGGCCAAATTGGTTGGAGCGTCATCCCGTAACTGAAAGGTTGAGCGTTCAGTTCCTAGTCAGGGCACATGCCTCTTGCAGGTTCGATCCCTGGTCAGGGTGTGTGCAGAAGACAACCGGTCGCTCTTTCTCACATTGATCTTTCCGTCTTTCTCTCTCCCTTCCTTTCTAAAAAGCAATGTAAAAGAAATGTCCTTGGATAAGGATTAAAAAAAAAAAAAGAAAGCCCTGGCCGATGTCAGTTGGTTGGGCATCGTCCCGTGAAGTAAAAGTTTGCCGGTTCAATTCCAGGTCGTGGCACGTGCCTGGGTCGCAGGTTTGGTTCCCAGTCCAGGCACATATGAGAGGCAGCTGGTCAACATTTCTCTCTCACACTGATGTTTTTCTCCCTCTCTTTCTTGTTCCCTTCCCCTCTCTCTAAAAATAAATAAATGAAATCTTAAAGCAAACAAACAAACAAAACTTGGCTTAGGCCTGAGATGGCGACAGATCAGGGCTGGAGGCTGCGGTGGCGGGAGGCAGGGAGCACCACTTGGGGATTCCCTAAAGTGCTGTGAATGTCGATCTGGTTGTGAGTTAAAGAGACACCCCAAATGCCTCCAAACACCTTTCAAATGTGCCCTGGCCAGGAGTCAGCTGTGGGGCTGCTGCTTTCTTGTCCAGGATTCACGTTGGTGCTTTGTTCTTCGTAGGATGAAACAGGTGCCTATTTAATCGACAGAGATCCCACCTATTTTGGGCCTGTGCTGAATTACCTGAGACATGGAAAGCTGGTCATTAACAAAGACCTCGCAGAAGAAGGTGAGTTGAGGGCAGGATCCCTCTGGGCCTGGCCACCTCATGGAGCAGGCTCTGTGCACTGGAGCCAGGCTGGCATCCAAGTGCCCTGCCTCTTGCAGAGGTTCTAGTGCCCAGGTCCCCTCACTTGCCCCCCAAAACATGTCCCATGAGGCAGCAGACACTGACTTCAGAGAGGTGAGAGAGCTGATTGGCACAGCCTGTTCACCTTCTCTCCTCCAAGAAACAAAGGCTCATTAGAGCTAGGCTGGCCCACCAGGACTGCTGTAGCAGCAGGGCCTAGGGACTTTGGTCCAGGCCCCTGCAACCCCACTCCCGGGCTGTGTTGTGGGCAGGTCCACGGGCTACCTCTTGAAAGTGCTGAGTGAAGCATGAGCGTGGGGGCTTCTCCCTTGGAAGACCACCCATTGTCACAGGCACTTTGACTAAAATAGTCTGTGGGCCGTGTGTTAGGGATGTGCTCACTCTGAGTCTCTCAGGTGTCCCTCAGAGTCCCTGGGCCTGCTCTCTCTCAGGGCACTACTGTGCCATCATCTCTGAGTTCCGTCTGCATTCTCAAATGCTGTGCTACGTTCTGATTCTGGTTACAAGGGGCAGGGATGCCACGCACAGCCCTGTGGGTACCAGGTGTGAGGCTGGTGTCTGCATGCTGTGGCGTGGGCTTGGCTCCAAGCACCAGGGGAGTCTGGAGAGGCTCAGGACAGTCGCTCAGAGTGGGCTCTGGCTCCTCTGCTCTGCTCTCACCCTGGAGTGACTGCCAGTACTGGACTGTGTCCTTCATCGTGTCTTATTTCATGTCTTTTCTGGATCCCTGGACCCCTTTTTTATTGCGCACACACTTGTTCAGTTTGGGACACCATTGGTGTTGTGTGTGGGCATCTGTACAGTTCAAAGCCGAACTTCACAGCCTCTTCCCAATGCGATTTGCTTAGGAAGGGGTACCTGATGTGACCAAGCCCTGCCACTTGGCCCCACCTGTCTCCCTCCCTATATGGCCTCAGAGACAGTGTAATCAGGAGAAACACCCATGCGAATACCATTTCCTGGTTCTGCCCTTCAGACTATAGTGCGTGGAGCATCCAGGTGAAAGAAAGGCGTGCCCTTTAGGCCCAAGCATCTGTCTTAAAGCTTCTGGTGCTCATTTGCAATGCCACTCAGTCCCCACTCATGGATCTGAAGGGAGGGATTGACAGTGGCCTCAGGTCATTCTGAGAAGTGACAATCTAGATGTGGCCTGTCTTTGGGCAGCTCTGAAGAAAGACACCCTGCCTGGCAGGTTGCTGCCCGCCCCCATCCTCACTCTCTATTGCCTCACCTGGTGACCTTGTTAGGAGGCAGCTTGAGCGGGTCCAGCAACTGGAGTTCACGCCTCTGAGATTCTGGTGCTGCCAGTGGAGGGACTGTACTATGCAGAGTGAGGTTGGGCCAGGATGACCAGGCATGGCAGCAGAAGACACACTCTGAACCTTCCATACCCATGAGGAATTCCTGAAGCAGGGCCCCTCCAATTTGTTCTTGATTTCAAGTCCCTAAATAAGGTGCATCACAAATGGCCATCTTTGGGAAGAACGGAGTGCCTAAACTGGCCAGAGTCCTAGGGTGAGGAGCCACCCTCTCAGCCAGCCAGTCTATTGTTTGAATAGGGAAACTGAGGTGTCAGGTGACTCAGAGACCTGCACAAGGCTGCTGGGCCGGGCCCGAGCCTTTTGTGGACGGGAGGGGAGAGTGGGCCAGCCCAGAGCAGACAGGTGTGGGCTGTGGAGGGAAAAGGCTGTGTTCATCCCATGTGCCCAGCGTGGAGCTCGCAGTCCACACTCGGGGACCTGCACGTAAACCAACTGTTCTGCGTGTGAGTTCTGCACCCAGCAGGTCACTTGGGCATTCATGCAGGAGCATGTCATAAACACACTGTTCTCCATCTGAGCCGTCTGCCCTGGTCCTGGGGAGCCACACCAGGAGCCAGCAGTGTCTGCGTGGAGACTCCTGGGTTGTTAGGACGGGCTGAAGAGTCGTTAGTGGTCCAGGCACAGGCCATAGGTTTACAGCAGGGCTGAAATGAAATGTTTATTCTTTGATTTGATGACAATTATAGTTATTTTTCTCTATTCCAGGAGTGTTGGAAGAAGCAGAATTTTATAATATCACCTCACTAATAAAACTTGTAAAGGACAAAATTAGAGAACGAGACAGCAAAACATCACAGGTGAGACCATTGACTAGAAGCTTCTGCTCATAGGCGCATACGTGTGACTCCTCCCCCTTCCCTTCTCACTGTCCAAGGGCAGCTGGTCAGCCTCCTCATGAGGCTTTGGGATCTGGCTGTCCTGTCTTGGTGACCATCTCCCTCTGTGATCGTCCTAGCATCTAATGGCACCGTGGCAGGCATGAAGGGTGAAGTCAACTAGCCCCGTCCAGCCTATCCTCAGGACGTCCCACTCCAGTGGGAAGGGGCAGACAGCTGCCGGCGTAGAAAGTCAAGTCCAGTGAGGGTGAGGAGGTGGCAGGGGCCAGGACAGGAAGCCCCTGACGGGAGGAGTGGGGGCAGTCAGGGCATTGAAGTGCAAACGGCCTGTGGGCTGCGTGCTTGCCCATTTGGAGGGCCTGTGTGTGGGGCCGGGGAGAAGCGGGGAGCGCTGGTTTTGAGCTGGGGGCTGGTGGTGGATGCAGGGGTCCTACAGACCTCTGTCAGCGCAGTGAGAACTCAGCTTTACTGGGAAAGAAGGACTTGTTTGGTTCTCTTTGTGCCGCTTGTGTGCCTGGTGGTGCCGGAGCCAGCACAGCCACACTGCCACCCACTAGGTCAGCACTGTTTGAAGTGGCCTGGGTCCCGCACCTCCGAGAAGGGAGGCACCAAAGAATCTAAGGCTTAGTCTTCGTTGATGTGCCAGCTCTGCGCTGAGAGCACAGCAGCGAGCCCAGATCCAGTGAGTTCCGCTCCTTGGGTAGGATGCCATGAAGCGGACCATCCCTCAAAGCTGCCATTAATATCCGGAGATTCTTGGTCCACTTAAAACCCTTTTGCACACCTCCCCTGGCTCCCAGGGGTGCCAGCAAACCCTGAGCCAGAGCTCTTGACCTTTGCGAAGAGGCTCACTGACAGCCTGGCCTTGCAGAGTGGCTGCTCAGGGACCAAGCCTGGGAAGGGGCCTATTGCACTGACAGCCTAGGAGGCTGGGACCACCACCCTGACGGCCCCCAGCCCTCCTGTGGGAGCCAGTGGGGCTCAGATATGTCCACGAGCTCGCCGGTCCTCTGCGGACAGTTCACCTCCCCCTTCCAGCAGCCCCACTTGATGAGTCGTGCAACCCGGGCTGGCACAACCTGTGTCCTCCCTCTTCCCTCACCTAGTGGCATAGTGGAGGCAGAAGAGGCCCTTGTCACAGGGCCGTTGTGAGGCCTGGAGGGCTCAGGCTGGGCCAGTGCCACTCACAGTCTCACAAATTAAAGCACTTTCTGGCTGTGACCCTGCCATTTGAGTGTCACTGGTAAGTCATTGCCTTAACATCAGAGAACAGCCTTGTGCTCCCGCAGCCCCTTTCTTGTGGTTGCACCTGTGTTAGGTGTGGTGGCCGCATTGTCCTGCTGCAGTAGCAACTCCATGAGGGCAGGCCTCCCCAGGGGCTCCTGGCGCCAGACCCCGTGCCTGGAATGGAGCTCATGGAAGGTTGGGTGGGGGCTGGGTCAAAAGACACATCGATTTTTTGGAAGCCCGGTCGGTCCAAGGGAGGGCCTGTGTCTGAAAGCTTTGCTGGGAGCAGGGCTAGGTTGGTCCTGCCTTGCTCTTAGGCCTCCCTGCCCGTCCTTCCCCAGCTGATGAATTCAGGGACTTGGTGTGGCTTCCCGGTGGAACAGGTCCCTCGTGGGCGTCCTCATGTGTTCACAGCTAGACACAGGTGCTCTTGGCATTTCAGGAACATGACTCACTTTACTTTGGAATTTAGAAATAGAAATGTATTTGGAGCAGACGAGGAAGCAGAAAACAGCAGCTGTTTCGGACTGTTTGTTTTGTTTCGGCGTATGTGTTTGGGGCTGCCTTAGGCATCGTGACCTGAGCCTGAGAAGTAGGAGGACACGTCAGCCTCAGCAAGCCTCCTGTTGGGCTGTCCCAAGAATCGGCAACTTGAGCAAGGACTTGACAACTTGCTGGACTAGGGCGGGAGCAGCATGGGGCCTGTCTCACCTGTGGCCCTTGTTCTTGCAGGTGCCGGTGAAGCACGTGTACCGTGTGCTTCAGTGTCAGGAGGAAGAGCTCACACAGATGGTGTCCACCATGTCCGATGGCTGGAAGTTTGAGCAGGTGAAGGCCCCTCTGCCACTCCCTCGTAGGCTGCATTGGTGTAAGCTTGTTGATTACAATGGTCCCACCTGGGTCCTTAGGGCTGCTGGCCCCAGGGACCAGTACGCAATGAGGCATCGGGCACCTGTGGATTCTGCAAACGTGGTTTACTGGCAGCCTGTTGCCGTGGTGTTTGGGTGGGAAGGGTGGGGCTATTATTAGAGTGCCTCCCCCCCCACTTCCTCTCTATTAATTCTGCAGTTATTCTTGCTCTGGCCCATTCTTTTGAGGGGACTGTTCTCTGAGCTTCTGTCTGGCATCTAGTATGTGTGTGGTTGACCTCCTGACCACATCCTGGCCTGGCCTGGCTTCCCTGTCCCACCTCATGTCTGCCCTGCCCCTCCTGTGCTGGCTGAGCAGACGGACCTCCGGCTCTTTCTGTGCTGGGGGTGGCGCATATGCTCTTCCCGGTGGGGCTGCTCTGCAGCCTCCAGCCCCTTTCTTGTCCTTGATTGGAAAGATGTAGCTCATGCATGTCCATTTCCTCCACGCTGCTCTTGCCACAGGCTGAGACTGATGCGACAGTGTGTGAGTCTTCTTCCCTGCCTGTCCTGCCTCCCTGCAGCTCTATATACTGCACTCGTCCTGAGCAGCTGCACTTGGTGCCTGTGGCCTTGGAACACGTCCAGGGTGTTCTCTGAGTGGCCAGCATTTTTCTACTAGTGTGTTGTTGCTATTCCACTGTTTCAGGCAGAGACTCTGAAGTTTTGGCTCGTGACACTATTTGGCCCCCAACCCAGCTTCTAGTTGTAAAAGGTGGATACTGGGGCTGTGACCCCACCCCCAGGTAGTGACTGCCCCCCTCAGCAGGCCCCCTCTGGCCTCTGGGAGTTTCCTGTTGCTAGCTTCCACTGGGGGCGAGAGAGAGTATGGGAAATTACATGGTCACCCCAGCATCCATCCTAATAAAGTCCACCCCTATTCTTTGGGTCTTTTGAAATAATGGATTGCATTGTAGAGCACTTGGAGTCCCCTTAAACTGTCACTAAACACAAGTGCAGTCAGCACGTATGTCCCTCCCTCCACCCTGGGAGCAGCCACCAGGGCTGCTCTGTGTGACCCTGTTCTGATGGCATTGCTGCTTGTCCTGCCCTGTCCTTGCCCTGAGGGGACCAGGCAAGGGCCTGTGGTCTGCGTGTGTTTCTCATACTCTGACCTCATCAGAGTTGCTCCGGAGACTCATGACAGAACAGCGGTCTCCTGCCGGCCCTCATGTTGTTCCTTGGTGTGCTCCTGGACAAGGGCTAGAGAGGCGGGAGCTGCAATCACCAGTTCAGGACCAGTGGACTAGGTCCCCCTCAGGTGGAGTGCAGCACGGCTCTGGCATGTGCTGGGGGAGAGAGAGCACCTCCTGCCTCCTGCATGGGCGTCTTTCTCCACATGAACAGCTTCAGGACTTTGTCCTTAGTTCTTCTGAGTGGATCCTAAATCCATTGAAAAGAGCTGGGTCTTCTCTTCTCAAGTGTTATGCCCCTTGCCTGGTTTTTCCCCCAGGGACATTGTTCATGCCAGCAAAAGCCCAGAACCAGAGTCACGTTTTTGTTTAAAGAAAAATGCTTTACCCTCAGCAGGAGCTGGACCTGCTGCAGGGGACGTGGGGTCAAAGCCCAGGCCCAGCAAGGTGGCAGGACTGAACCCAGGGTCACCCAGTGGTCCGTGACAAGGGGGAGAATGAGGTTCTATGCGAGGTTTGGAAGGGGCTCGCATGCTTCGTGAGAACAGGCCACCGGCAGACCCAGTTATAAGTGACCGCACCCTCACTGCCCCATCTGTGTCCGGGGCCAGGCACCACTGTGGGTGGCAGGGCCCATCTCCTGAGGGGCAGCTGTGAACCTAGAACAGACTTGCAGAAGCACGGGGAGAACGTGTCTGCCCCTCTTCGTGTGGGCGCCCTGTGCTTTCTCCTCTGACCATGCTGGCCTCGCCACTCCAAATGTCCCTCACCTGGTTGTGTGCACCACCTCCACCTCGTCCTTCCCACTCGCTTGTACCCAGAGCTCCCTCCTGCCTTTGGCCTCTTATAAGCAGAGATCCGTACTTAGGGAGGCCAGAGATCGAGGGGCCTTCCAGGTGTTCATTGGCTCAATTATTATGCCATTGATGGTCTTAGTACAATTTAGTGTTTTTCTTCTGATTAACTGTGCATTTAAAAGTACAGAAGCCCTTGGTGGCCCTGGGGTAGGCAGGGCAGGCAGGCCGGCCCTCAGACCTGCGTGGTTGTGGTGCTGACTGGGAAGCCTGTGGAGATGGCTCACACAGACTGAGACTGAGGCATATGGTGTGGCTGCCCAGCATCCATCTCAGATTCAGTCATTTCTACCCTCTGTGGCCCTCCTCTGCCAGCCTTCCCTCCCACCACCAGAGTGTACTCCTCCGTCAATAGCCCCAGGGGAGTAAGGGTCTATCCTGGGAAGGCCTAGTGGCTGTGGTGAGAAGCAGAATGTTTGGGAGCTTGTCCTCAAGTGTGCCTGTGTGTGCATGCACATGTGTGTGCTCTGGGCCTGTGTGAAGGGAGCAGCTGGTGCGCTGGACGTTCCAGTTCTGCCTCCTGCACGAGTGGACCAGCTCTGAGCACGATGCCCCCACCCTGCTCTCCTCTGCACCCTACGTGGCATTCTGCTCGCTTGTCCTTATGGTCAGTCCCATCTCGGGGGCCCAGAGAGCTGAAAGGAGCAGGCTGTCCTGCAGAGAAGGCCTGTCTCGCATGACATGTACGTGTGTGGTGGTGTTGCGGGTGTGGGTGTGGGTGTGCCCTGGTATGGATGTGTCTGGACTTTATTTTCCCTAAGTTTACTAGAAACTTCTTGGCTGAAACCTATCCCTTAATCTCTCCGAGTGTTGGCTGTCTCTGCCATGGATTTTCGCAGGTTGGAGCTTCCTTCGTTGGGGGTGGCCTGGTCCTGAGCCGGGTGTGTGCGTGGCTCTGCCCACATCACACCTGCCTTCTCTCCTCCCAGCTGGTCAGCATTGGCTCTTCCTACAACTATGGCAGTGAAGACCAGGCCGAGTTCCTCTGTGTGGTCTCCAAGGAGCTACACAACTCCCCATACGGTACGACCAGTGAGCCCAGCGAGAAAGCCAAGGTGAGTGATTCTGGGCCAGGGGGCAGGCAGCAGCCATGGGTACTCTGGCCTCCTGCCAGTAGAGAGGGTTTGTGAGGGTGGAGGACGCCCTTCGTAGGGTTGGGTTTGTCCTCAGAGCTTTATCGTTTCTTACTGTTCTCATCACACTCCCAGCTGTGCAGGCTCCCTGGTGGCTCACTCACCTGTGCTTCTTGTTTATCATCATATAATTCTTGCATGCGTGTCAGAAGCAAATTCCTGTATTAAAGGACATATATTGTCCCACAGGATGTAGGGGGGTGGATTAAGGGGTCTTTGGATGCAGCGTCCCCAATAGGGCAAGCCCCTATGGCTTCTGCAGCCTACACCCTCCGCCAACTCCCTCTTCTAATGGGCAGAACTGCTCCTGGAAGTGTTGTGGCTGTGCTTTTAAGTGGTGCCAGCACTGCGGGCTGCTTTCCTGGGGGTTTGGGACTAGGATGCTGCAGGGAGGGGCCCCTGAGTGGCACCTGCCTTGGCCATACCCACTGCTAATTGGGAGTTGAGTTTGAGTTTGGTTTGTACAAGGAGTGGACCCTGCAGGTTCTGTTATGTTCGAGTCCATGGAGTGTGTCCTTGGTCTGGTATGGGCCAGTCCTTCTGTAAACTGGCATTGCTCCTGGGTGCTGGCTCTTCCCTCTGCGGGGAGGGCAGTACAGCCAGGGCAAAAGTGGGACTGCCATGTCATCTGCTTTCCAGCTAGCCTTGTGGCAGGGAGCAGTGGCTGCCCTTGCTTAAAGGCAGAAGATTCTAGTGGCATCTCTTCTGGGTGTATATCTGAGATCAGGGATTCCAGGACAGGCAGAACCTATCATTGGCCTGGGCTGGCTGTGCCTGGCAGGACCTCCAGGACTTTGAAGCAAATGGTGGCTGGATAGCCCTGCAACCAGCCCTGAAGAGGATTCAGGGGGTCTGAGCATCCTTCGCAGAACCCAGGACAGATTGTGTGAGGGCTGGTGCAGGTTCCTATGGGGCTGGGCTGCAGGCAGGCACGTGGGGCATGAGGGAGTCCCAGGGCCAGCCCTGGGGTCGTGCTTCCCGCAGAATCTGGGGTGGAAGGTGACCCCACCTCCCTGTGATCCCCCAGCCTCAGGAGGAGGCACATCTCTCTCTGAGCAGTTGCAGGGCCCTTTTGTAAGCTTTTTATTTTTAGAAGCCTTTATTTCTGAACTTAAAAACTTGTCATAGCCAAGCTCACCAGGGCAGCTGCCCCAGTCCATTTCCCTCAGGTGGCCTTTTCGCTGCAGAGAAAAATGCGTCTGTGCTATGAGGGAACGCCAAGCATGATCCCAAAGCCCTTTGCCACTGAAAATATGGCCCTGTTTCTCTCCCTAAAATGCCTGGCTCTGAAGTGTGGTGGCCACAGTGACTTCTAAGCAAGGGCAGTGGCAGGAGCTCCCCAGGATGAGGAGCGTGGTTGGCTCCTCTGGAAAGCCATGGAAAACCATGGGGGCCGGGTTGAGGATGGTGCTCTGGGGATACCCGTGTGCAGCTTGGTGGTCGCAGCGCTACACATTCTGGGGGCAGATCCACAGTAGGTGTCCCTGCTGCGGATCTGCTCGCCAGATGATGGCCTGCAGCACCTGATAGCCTCCCAGTGCTGACGGGTCTGCCTCCCTTCTGAAGGCGGAAGCGAGTGGAGAGAGCAGGTGTGGGGTGGGGCGGCTCAGCAGGGGGAGTGGTTCACACGGTAGCTGCTGAGTCCACCACCAGCTACAAGTTCAGGGATCTCCCAAAGCACTCTTTGATTCCGCGGCTTGCCAGAAGGATTCCCAGAACTCACCACTCTTCCTGCTCATGGTTACTGTTTACTACAGGAAGAATAGAGCGAGGATTCACACGCACCGGGGAGAGCGCATGGGAGCCATGCCAGACTCAGCTTCTTTGTGTGTGCTCCTCACGGAGTCAGGATGCGGGGCAGCATGAGCAGAACATTGCCTGCTAGGATGCTCCCTTAGCCTGAGTCCACAGATTTTACTGGGCTTGGTCACACAGACATGACTGACTGATGATTGATCACCCAGGTACCTGATGGTGGTCACCAGCCCCTTGGCCAACACTGTTAGACTATCCAGTGTGTCCTGGAAGTCATGATCTCCCAGGGCGCAGGGCAAAAGCCAGAGCTCAGTTCGGGCAAGGTTAAGTTCTTCACTATGAAGGAGGAAGAAAACTTGGCACTTGGGGAGTGCCTGGGCCCGGGGACGATGGGGCACGGAGATGCCCGAACCCTGTGCTCCTCCATGGTGTGATCTGGGAGTGTGCGTTTGGGACCTGGGTGCCCAAGAGGAGGCTGTTCTGTGCTTCGCTGCAAAGTACAGCAGGAGTTCCTGGCTCTGAGTGCCCACGGTCCCTGAGGTCTCTCTGGGCCGCCTTCGCTCTGCGGCCTCCCTGCTTTGCCCTGCACTGATGGTGTCCTCTCTTCTTCTCTTCCCGTGCTGCGTGGTATGTGCTGAACCAGAGTGATGAGGAGGAGACGGGTCATGATGGGGATGACTCAGATTAAGTGTAAATGTCCTGGTGAGCTCTGCTGACCCTACCATGGACCCCATAGCTTAGTCTCCTTGACCCAGCCCCTCCTCCACTGTCTCTGTCCCATGTGTGTAGTTGAGAGAACTTTCCACACTAGATGCCAACTGTGTAGATCTGCAGTAGAGCCGGCTATGTGGGAGTGAGGCTGTCTGTCTGTCTGTCCCCTGTAGGAAGCCTGTCTGGGTGGGCTTGGGACCTTGGCTGGGTTGCCAGAGAACCCTGTGTGTCAGGCTTCCTTGCCGTGGATGTCAGTGGGCAAGGACAGGGGCTTATACTTCTGGGGGCTAAGCCACCCCCAGCCTGCTGGCCTTTCCATCCTGGTGCTGACCCATGGGCTCAGGGCCGAAGAGCTGGGGCTGTGCTACAGAGGGTGGATGCCGGTCCTACGGTGCCCCTGCTCCCCAGGGCCTCGGGCGAGGGATGCTGGTGGAGAGTCTGTGTGGGTCCTCCTCCTGGTAGCCACCTTAGCCCCCAGGTGCACCTCGCTTTGCTGTCACCTCCTAGTCTCGTCTCATTGCCTGAGCTGATTCCAGGACTCAACAGCTGTTTTCCCCTCGCAGGAACCACCTTGCCTACTCCCTGGCTTGCATACAGGAAGTTAAGGCCCAGAGAGGGCAGGGTGCAGTCTGGCGAGCCTGGCATCATTCTGGGGCCCTCTGCTCCCACCAGGGCCCTCCTCATGGGCTGAGCCTTGCAAGCTGAGACCCTCAACCTCAGCCCTGGGAAGAGCTCGGAAAGGCACCAGGCACTAAAAAACCAACCTCTGGCTGTGGGAAGTGTAGACTGGGGGCTTTTTTTACACTTTAAGTGGTTGGGATTTTGCGGGGGAAGGTCATTATATAAGTACATGGCATCCTCAGTTTTATCCTTTGACCTGCAAACCCTAAAATTTGTATTCACTATTTGACCCTTTAAGAAAATGCTTGCCAGGCGCAGGTCTGGACCAGCCGTCAGAGCCCAGGGACAGGCAGCAGGAGCTCCATCTGTCCTTTTAAACTCTCTAGTGGCCACATTGAATAAGCAGAAATGTGGAATTTATGCTAATAATCTTTCTTAATCCACTACATGAGAAAGTATTGTCATTCCAACCTGAAAAATAATTGAGACACATGACACTTCTTCACAGTCTCTGAGATCAGGCGTGTATTTGCATCAGTGGTCCTTTTCGGTTGGGGTGGCCACAGCTTAATCAGCTCAGCAGCATGTGGGCAGCAGGCCCTTGACTTTGGCCTGCCCCGATGGTGACTAGTGGTAGGAACTGTGATAGGAGCCAGCTGGGCATTGGGGGAGCCTGCATGAGCTTGGAGGAGCTGTACCTGCTGGTTGGCTGCAGGGCGCTGGCACAGGGCCAGCATCTGAGAGGGACAGGGGGCTTCTTTCAGCCCCCCTTTCCAGTTACTGACTTAGTATCTGCTGGCCACAGCTGCTGTGGTGGCCCTCACTCAGGTCTGGGCTGTGGGAGGGGCTGGTGTGAGCTGATCACAGAGCAGCCCGGGAGCTGCCCTGGCCTCCTGGTCTGCCTAGGTCTGTCGGTGGGGGTGCTGCTCGTGGTGTGTGGCCTGCCCTGGGCCCTGAAGGATGTGGCCCAGGTGAGAGCTCTGTCCAGGACAGACGGCACTGTGACCGTCACAGGTCCTGGGAGAGATCTTCTGTTCATGTTAAAAGATAGTTGTTGGGATTCTACT
>PVKM010033894.1:0-15778 GCA_004027735.1 Carollia perspicillata
ATCTTCTGGCTCGCAGGCCCGCGCTCAATCCACTGAGCTACACCAGCCAGGGCCCTTTATTAGACTTTGTAAGTCTTCTTGTTAAGTTTATTTCTAGAGATTTCCTTGCTATTGTGAGTGGAGACTTTCCATTATATTTTCTAACTGGTTATTATTTGTATACACAGGGACTATTGATTTTTGCAAATTTTACATTTGGTAACCTTAGAGAATTGCCTAATTATTTCTCTAATCTATCAATTGCTTTTCTCAGATTCTCCAGGCTACACCAGCCTGTTACTTTCTTTATCCTCTAATTTACCTTTAAACTGCAAGCAAGATCCCTTTTTAAGACAGAGCTGGTTGAGTTACTGCATTTTTCTGCTTCATGTCTTTCCCAGCTCCCACTACCTAAATTAAACGAAAACATCTTAGGCTTGCATTCCAGGCCCTTTCGAAGCTGGCACTGACTGCCCTCGCAGCCTCCCCCTGGCCACTCGGCCTTCCTGCACCGGTCCCACAGCTACACAGCCCCTGCTGCTTACACCCAGGCAGGGCCCTGAGCCCCACCCAACCTCTGCCTAAATTGCCCCTCCCCATCCCTCTGGCTCTCGGACTTGTAATCACCAATGTCACCCTCCCTGAAGCTTTTCTGGGTCTCCCAGGCAGGCTGCTCCTGTGCGCCTCGGCAGCCCTTTGCAGAGACCGTTTCTACAGCTGTTATGCAACACAAATTACCAAGGTAGACTGGGATCCTCAGGCAGGCACTGGCACAGGCCTGATAATCACAGGTATGGAACGAATAAATGAGCAGGAAAACTGAATAGGAAGAGGAAGGACCTTGGTCAAACTAGACTTCTTTCACAAGAATTCCTGGATCTAGCCACTTCTCCGAATTCCAAGGGCTCCTGCCCACAGGCGTGGCACCTCCCACCTGAGATACAGGTGTCTGTAGGCAGCGCGCACCTCCCAGGCTGTCCTCGGACAACCAGGGCACCAAACCCGCCCAGTTTGCCCAGGCCTTGTCCCACTGCCCAGGGCCCCCCAGCAGCATTCACCCCACTCTTGCTGCTTCAGGGCAGGGGAGGAAAAGCGGGAGCCTGGGCTGAGCCTCACCGATGCCAGCCTCCCGCTCTCGAAGTGTCTGATCCACATAAAGCCGGGTCTTTCGGGGCACATTGAGTTTTGTGGCCTGGGCTGGTGGGGGACCCACCTCCCCTCCCCCGTCTGCAAACACTGCTGTACGCTTCAGGATCTTGATCATCAGTCCACCACCTAGGGAAGTGGATGGAGAGAAACAGATTTGTCCTCCCCGGTCACACCCCCACATTCTGATCTTTCTTCCCCAGTCGGCCTCACACAGACCCATTTCTGTACGTGTCTGTCTTGCAGCTGAGACTCTGAGTTTCTGGAAGGAGTGAAGTTTGTCTAAATCATCTCCTACCGTTGGTTCATCCCTCTCACAGTTCCTTGTTGAGCACTGTGATGTTCCTGGCGCTGTGGCAGGCGCTGAGGACGCTGGATGAACTGGAGACACAACCCAGCCCAGGGCCTGCCCCTGGGTCACAATGTCAAACTGCTGATGAGCTGTCCCCGGTGTCTGCCAGCCTTGCTTTCCATAACCAGGTCCTCCTGTGCCTCACACCCACCTCCTCTCTGTCCCAGGATTTGGCCTGTCCCCTTCACTCCCAACCGGAAAACCCTCACCAGGTCTGACCCCCGCACCTCGTGTAGTCATGATGAGGGTGTTATCTTCCCGCCCGTAGCGGCCAAAGCAAAGGCTGGTCACTGCATCCTACGGTGGAGATGCTAGAGTTTATTTGGGAAAATGTTTTGGAGAAGACAGCAAGACTGGGGGTGGAGGATAGCTTGGGGGACCCCAGAAATGACATAATGGGTGAGATGCGAGGCAAGGACTGGGGCAACACCGCCTCTGACACCTCTCCTTGACCTCTAACCTCCCTTCCGGCATCACCACCATGGCCAGTTCCAGACTAAACATCACTGGGCTTTTGGGCCTGGCTTCCAAACAGGCTTCCCAGCCTAGCCCTTCTCCCCAGCCACACCGCTGCCTTTGCTGCCTTTCCAAAGCACCAACATGAGAGTGTCGATTTTCTTCTAGAAAACCTCCAGTGAATGGCTTTTGTCCTCTCTGTCTCCTCCCACATCTAACACTAACCTGCCTTTCCTGTTAGTTCTCTACCCTTGACTTCCTCCCAGCCCACGCACCACGTGCCTTCTTTCAAACCTTCTACTGTGACGTAGGACCCTTTGTGTGTACGTACATGTAAAAGTTCCACATGTAGCTGGTTGTGACCCATTAAACTGATTTAATGACTCACAACTTAGTGTTTGAAAAACTCTGGTCCAAGCTCATCAAACTCTCTGGATCCTCAGGCAAGAGCCCCCATGCTTCTCGGCCTTCTTTCATGCTGTTCCCTGTCTGGAATGCTGTTCCTCCATTTAGCCAGTTGAAGTGCCACTTGCCCTATGAAGTGTCCTGTGAGTTCCACCTCCATTTACCTGTCCCCTGCCCGCCCCCCTTACTCAGTCTGCTCTGTGCTTTCTCAGCACTTTGCTTCTGTCTGCCCTGTATTTGAATTAACCGTGTCTCTGGCCGGCTGTCACCTTGAACGGTGAGCTCCCTGAAGGCAAGGATTTAGTTTTTATTCTACCCCACCCCAATGCAGTGAGCGGCGCGTGGGAGGAGCTCAACAAATGTTTTTGAACAAATGTCAAAAGCGCATCTGGTTTTTGAACTACACTAAGTCAAGGGCGGCAGATGGAGTGGAATCAGGAGGCAGCTAAGCAGCTCTAGAGGCGGGGGAGGGACACGGGGTCAGCAGCTCACCGGTGTGCGGATGACGTCAAGCAGGGCCTTGTCACGGTAAATTCGGACCTCTCCGTTGGCCAGCCCAGCCATGACAGCCTGTAGGCCCCGAGAGTGCTGCTCCATGAGGTTCATGGTCAGGATGGTTGCAGGCATCTGCACTGTCCACAGCTTCTTACCCTGGAGTGGGGGGGAGGGGACAACTGAGTTTCTGCAGGGGACTCAGGGGTTAGAATAGAAAGGGGGTGTCTGGAATTGCTGGGGAGGGGACACCAGAAGGGCTTGCCTGCTAGGGAGACCTGGGAGAGACAGGTGGAGGGGTGGGGGGTGGTTCTTGCCCAAAGTCCACACCTTGTAGGTGAAGCCATGCAGGCTGTCTTGGGTGCTGCCCACCACCAGGACCTTGTGGACCCGGACAAGCCCCACAGGCTGGGCGCTCAGCTCGATGCAGTACTTGGGGCACTTGGAGTCCCTGTGGAGTAAACACAAACTCTCCCAGCCCAGGGCAATCCTCTCTCCTTCCCTGGCTGACCGTCCTCTTTCTAAGCCCCACAGACTATCCTGGAAGGAAGCTTGGCCCCAAAGCAGATGACCATGGTATTATTTCCACCTGTACCACCTACTAGCTGCATGACCTTGGTAACATGAAATGCACTGTCCTTCCTGGTGTCCCTCCCACCTTCAGTACAGTGACCTGTATGGTCACCTGGCAGTTAACAGTTTACAGCGAGTGCAGGCAGAGCAAGTGCTAGTGGACTTGGGCTGCTGAGTAATTTATCAGAAGAGCACGAGACACTGCTCTGTGTAAACACACTGTCTCCATTTGCTGGCCTCGGAATCTTAGCTTCTCTTACCCAGAAAGTAAAGCAGAATGCCTGCCTGCCAATCACAGGCTGTGGCCCACTGTTCTTCCTCACCAAGCCTATCCAACGTCACATCGCAGCTCCTGAGTCACCTGAGAGTCTCCCACTGGTCTCTGGGCCTCCTTCCAAGCTACACTCCACCCAGCAGAGAATCTCTTAAAGATGTAAATGGATCACGTCAATCTTCTGACCAAGATTCCGTAGCAGCTTTCCACTGCATTTCAGATAGAATCCAAAACATTTACTATGTCCTAACCAGTCCTGCACGAGCCAATCTGGTCTCCGCGTCGGCTCTGTGCACCCTCCTCGGAGCCCTCCCGACGCGAGCAGGGCGTACCAGCGTCTCCTACCTCGAGTCTGCGAAAGGCCTCTCTGCCTACACACTCCTTCTGCACTTTCTGAATGACTAGCTCCTTTGCCTTCAAGTCATCGGCATGATCACCCTGACCCCATTATTCTTCCCATTGAGCCTGTATCTTCTCCTCCACTGCGCATGTCCAATTTGCAATATTATCTTGGTTTGTTGATTTCAGTATATGTCTTCCCATGAGGGCAGGAGCTATGTTTATTTTCTTCCTCAGTACCTTATTCAATGCTTAATTAGGTGCTCAAAAATATTTCTGAATTAAAAATGAATGTTGTAAGGAGTATCAAACTACTGCACTGGGAAGTGTTACATACCTACAAAGCAATATAACAATTATGAGAGACATTTTTATTTCTTGCATTTTCCTACTGCATTGCTCGTGGGTCACAGCCACCAGCCCGGTCTTGCACTTTGCCGGCCCCATCTACAGGCCTCCAGATACCCTGTGCTCTTGGTTCAGCCTATGTGACCTTCTCCGTCCTTTCCTTCCCCAAATTCCAGCCCCCAAGCCCCTCATCTCACAACCCCCTGAAACCACCAGGTATCTGAGGTGTCCCTTCTGGCCCCGGAGACCACGCGTGGCTACCTTCTCAGGATACAGATGTTGCCATTACGGCAAGCAGCAGCAAGCCGGAACTCGACATCAAACTGGCCAGAAACCTCCAGGAAGACGGGGACGCTGGGTAGGTTCATCTGCAAAGAGGTACCAACATCCCAATTTCTCTGGAGCCCCACTCCTTCCCCACCTTGAAGGAACCCACTCCTTCAAGCAGGTTCCTTGTCTAAAGTCCCAGCCTCCTCACTTATACACCCGCTGGTCAGTTTAAACTAGTACAGATTTTCCAGAGAGAAACTTGGCAACACGTGGCCAACACCTTTGACTACACTATGCCACTTCTAAGGAGTGCATCCAAAGGAAATATTTAGATAAGCATGCAAAGATGTTTGGGCAAGAAAGCCTGTCACTGTGGTGCTAATAGTAGTGGACACTGAAAACAATTTAAAGATACAACAGGTGACAGAGTAAGTGAACAATGGCACATCTATACAATGGACACTGTATGGCCACTGGAAAGGTGCGTGTGGAAAGACACAGATGCGCTACTGCTATGTGAAAAGAGCAAGTTACACGGTCCTGTACCACAAGGCTGTTTTTGTGTAAAAAAAAAAGTTATCTGTGTCTAAACATGAACATGTCAGAAAAGACATACAATGAAACTTTAATAGAAGACATCTGTGGGTGGTGGGATTTCTGGATATACAGTTTTTCTTTCTGCTTATCTGGGTTTTATGATTTTTCTACAGTGAATATGCTTTCCCAAGAACTGGGCGCAGGAGATGTGGGAGAACAGAGGGCAGAGTGCGGCCTGGGCCTCAGGTGTGCCCAGGGTCAGGCCCCACGCTGACCTTGGCCAAAATGGTGAAGGCCTCCGGGTCCAGCACCAGGAGCTCCTTGTTCTCAGTGCCCAGTACCAAGCAGGACACAGCGTCCTCGTCAGCCAGGTTCTTCTTTAAGGTGGTCATGGCAGTGATGACTGTCTGCAGAGGGACTCTGGGGGTCACCTGTGGGGCCCCGCCCGCACTCCATTCCCCCCAGATGCCCCAGGACACCACGGGAAGGCAGGCAGAGGGGAAAACCAGAGGAAGAGTATCAGAGATGCAAAAGAATATTTATGTACAGAGGCGTTTATTGCAACAAACCTAACTTTCCAAAAAAATAGGACGATCGAAGTTAATTATGAACTATCCACACAATCCTAAACCATGCATTTAAAAAAAATCACATCTGAAAAGAAGATTCGATGATGGGGAGAATACTTCTCACGCGTTAAGAGGAAAAAAAGTTGCATCACTATGATCCCAGTTTAAAAAATATATGAACAGAAAAACATGCTGAAAGGCTAAACCCTTAAACACAAACACTGGTTCTCTCTGGACCCTGAGATGACAGGCGATTTTTAACTTCTTCATCGTGCTTTCCTGAAATTTCTACAGCAGGCGCTTGTTCCTTTTGTAATTGCGATCGGAGAGAAAACAAAAGAGAAGGGGATGATCCCTTTTTTTAGGAATATCTCCTATGGAAATAATTTATCAGGACCAAAATGTTTCTTTGGATAAAGCTGTTCACTGACTGATTATCTTTGAGATGAGTTAAGGGGGAATCATTCTCAAAGCCAAGCATAAGAAGAAAGCTTACAGAAATGAGAAACTTAGCGATTCTTAATCAGGTAAGCATGACATGCCCGTGGAAAGATTTCCACGCCCCTCAACTGCACCTGCTGAGCAACAGCTGGCTCACTTCCTGATTTCAGAAGCGCCCAGAGACACTGGCAGCTGCGGGTCTGAGCTGCTGGTCAGCAGGAGGGAACAGAGTTTCTCACGGAACTGGTCCGAGACCAGCCAGAGGCTGCAGATTGTGCTGGGCAATGTGGTGGCTCAAGTGACCCCAACAGACGTGGACGGCTCCCATGGAGCTTCCTCATCTGCAGAGAATAGCTCGGGGCGTTGGTCCTGGACTAAGGGTCAGCCCTTAGGTCAGGGACTACTGCAGTCCATCAGTAAATAGGTTCAACAATAAAGCCATTAAAATTGTAACTAAGAAAAAATATGAAGTGAATAAAATGGACATATTTCTGGTCCAATGACTACATGTGAGTAATTACATAAACACTGAATGAAATAATGAATAATCAATGAAATAATCAAGAGGCCACTAAAAGTAGAGTTCTTCTCTTTTTTTTGGTGGATTTTTAAAGTTGTTGTTCAAGTACAGTTGCCTCCATTTTCCCTCCATGACTTTCCCTGGCCCCACCCACCCCTAAAAGTGGAGTTCTTAAAAGACTCTTTAATGCTTGCTATATATTGTTACATACTCAGGAGAAGCAGGACGTATTATAAAAGCATATTTATGAAGGAAATACACCCAAAACAGCAAGATCGAGTACCTCTGGGTAGTGAGATTAGAGTCACTTATATTTCTCCTTTACACTTCTATTTCCCAAACTTTCTCTAAGAAGAATATATTACCTTTCCCCTCAAGTCAATGAAAGTTCTACAGTTCTACAACTATGGGTCTATTCAAAGCTATCGCTGTTAGCTGAGATGCAGCAGGCCCTGCGCGCTGCTTTGCCTCCGCATCCCTGTGGCACAGTTTGGAAAGGAAACTGCCAAGTGAAACTAGTTAGGTTTGGTTGTAGAATTTACCACTGATGTAATGAGGCTATAGAAAATTATCCAGCTTTTTTTACAGGGAAATAAAAAAAGAAGGGGCATTACCTGACGTTTGAGGGTCTTGGACTTGTGCTGGTTCACAAATGCCTCCATTTCACTCAGGTCCAGCTGCAGAAACCTGGCCAGAGAGAGAACTGACATCTGCACGCCCGGGCCTGGCTGCCCCCTGTGGGCCACTCCCTGCCCCCAGAGCTTCCGGAGCCCTGGCTCTCCAGGGGGCCCTTACCTGAGCGACTGCACAGACAAAGGCACCTCTGCCTTCTCCCTGCGAGGAGAAGGGTGATCATGGCAGATTTAATTGAGGAACAGGGCCCTGGGGTCAGACCAGGAGCTCTGGGGATGAAAAAGTGGGGCAGGGGAGGGAGGGGTTGAGGCATCTGAAGGGGAAGGTGGGCTCTCACCGGATGCCCTCCAGCATTTCCTTCAGGGTCAAGGGGTCGATCAGGTCCTGCAACAGCAGGGGAAGAAGGTAATACCTATGAGCTCCAGAGCCACGCAAAGAATGAGGATGAGCCAGTGGCCACCATCTTTGCCTTCTTGTCCCCCATGTCACTTACCTCCTTGGCTTGGTTCCAAAGATCTTGTTCCAGGGGGTTTAAAGGCAAATGGGGCAGGCTGAACTTGAAGTAGGGCCTGAGATTCTTATATACATACACACAAGGGCCAGAGGCCAGCGCCAGAGCTGGAGTCCGGGGCTCGTGCTGATCCATGAGGAAGGTGGCAGCAGCAGCCGGTAGTGCAGGTAGGGGGCTTTCGGTCAGCACCTTGGGTCCTTTGAGCACCTTCAGACAGGACTGCTGCTCACCGGGGCCAAGGTCCCCCACCACCAGCTGCAGAGAGAGGCTGGCTTACTCCAGGTTCAGGGTCTAAAGACCTTGCCCCCGACCTTCTTGGGCTAAGTCTTTCGCTGATGTACATTCCTCTCAATCCACTGTCCATGGGGAGAGGAGGGTGACAACACATGCTTTCCAGTAAGGCTTGCAAGCTCTGTGACCTCAGGAAAGTTGATTAAACTTCCTGAGCCTCATTCTTCCCACCAGACAAATGGAAATATCTACTTCATGACAATGAAGTGCAAATCAAATGAATACTGAATTACAGAGCTTGGTGAATGCTAGGGCGGAGCAGGTGGCAGCTGATATTTCCATCGTTCATTCAGTAAATATTTCTTCAGGGCCTGCTCCATGCCTGGCACTACTCTCGACACTGGCACAGTGGCCGAGGCCAGTGGGGCACTGAAATCCATATCTGGGCTTCTGAGGCCTGACTTCCAAATGGGAGCAGAGCTAAGGAAGCAGAGGCCAGCATGCAGAGCAGAATGTGCACTGGGGAAGCAGGGGCCAGAACCCAGCCCCACAGTCTCTATTTTTCAGCCTCCAACCCATCCTCTAGGCCACTGCAGCTGCTGTGCAAGCCCACTCTCCTGACCAAGGCCTTCAAGGCCCCCCGATCTGGTTCCCAACTTGTTTTCCATCACCTTCCCATCCACGCTGTGCTCCAGGCAGAACAGAGGCTGCCACAGAACGTGTGGATTCTGAGCATGTACAGTGTACCAGGAGCCACACCAGGGACTTCATTTAATCCTCTCGACGACCTCTGAGGTAGGTACTACTATTAGCCCCCATTTCACAAACGAGGAAGCTGTGGCTTAGTGATGTGAGTAAAAGTCACACAGCTAGTAAGCAGCGGAGCTGGGACTGAACTTGGGTCTGTCTAACTCCAAAGCCAGTGGTCTTAATTACTACTTTACACTGGCCTCAACTTTCTAACTCCAAATTTATTCTTTCCAAATGTGTTATGAACTTCCAAGCCTCTGTGCCTCTGCCTGTCATGTTTGGTTGCCTCTCGCCTCTTTTCTTTGGTGCTTTCTTGACATACTTCATTCATCCTTCAACGCCTACTTCACATGTTACGGCCTCTCCAGATAGATCTCATTATTCTCCCACTGGTGCACCCACAATACTTTCCATATATTCTATTTTAGCACCCATTCCTTTACCCCACAAATATTTATCAAGTACCTAATTTGTGCCAGGCACTGGACTATGTGCTGGGACTCAACAGTAAACAATCTAGCCATTTAAAAAGTTATCACAACAAAGCGTTTAACATTTTGCATTAGTTAATAGGTCTGATTTCTCTACCTTTCAGTGCTGTAACCCCATCACCAAGCACACACTAGGTGTTGTCAATATCATGGATGAATTAAGGAGAATGTCTGTATCTCCTCCCCACTGCATACTGGTTCATTTCTGAGTTAGTGTCTGCACAATGCCTGACACACAGTAGGGGTTCACTGTGTGCTTGCCGAACTGCTGAATGCTTCACAGACAGCAATTTGGGGGCAAATGGCACCAAATCCTACTGTAATCTCCATGTATGGTATGATCCCTGGGCTATCTTTTAGCCCGTTTTCCCTAATACGCCCCTAGGGGGTTCACTGCCCATGGCGAAGGTTGAGTGGAACAAACATGTAACTTGGAAACTAACAGATCCAGGTCTGCCACTTTTTACAAACTCAGTAAACTTAGCCCATCTAACTCCATTTTCCCATTAACAGAGTGGGGATCAATAATATCTGTGTATGTGAAAACACCTCAAAGAGGGTCTCATCCAGAAATGGACACTCAATATATGTTAACTTCCTTTCTTAAGCCCAATATATTTTTTCAACCTTTTTAAAAACACTGTGCCTTTAAAACTTTTATTTCTTTATTTACATTTTATTTCTCTTTATATTTAACTTTGATCCCTTTTATTATGGAAAATTTTCAGAGAGAGAGAGAGATTTGTATAACAAACCCCCAAATACCCATTATCCAGCTGCAACAATTATCTGCTTGGGGTTAACCTTAAAATCTATGCCTTCTTTTTTAAAAAATATTTTATTTATTTTTAGAGAGAGGGGAAGGGAAGGAGAAAGAGTGGAAGAAAAACATCAATGTGTGGTTGCCTCTCATGGGACCCTATTGGGGTGGGGACCTGGCCTGCAACCCAGGCATGTGCCCTGACTGGGAATCAAACTGGCAACCCTTTGCTTCACAGGTCTGTGCTCAATCCACTGAGCTACACCAGCCAGGGAAAATCTATGCCCTCTTGATAAACATAAAAGTCATTTCAAGTCTCTTCTACTTCCCCTCCAGATTCTAACACCTGGCATCCAACCAAAAGATGTGCCTGCCCTTCCAGCAAAGAATGTCAAGTTAACAAAATTAAGAAGCTTTGTCTTAGTTAAATCCCCAGCAACAATTGTTCTGCTTAACTTTCTGCAGTCTGTATTATGAAATCTATGGTTCTCTTCACCTTCCACATAAAGATAAAATTTAACATTAAATGTGCTTTTTTTAGAGTACCCATGATTTCCAGATTTATGCTGAGCCTCTCTGCAACCATCAGGAAATCTCAATTCTGGTATTTCTCCCCCAATTCTCTTACTGCTACGGTGGGGTGGTACGCTTACCTTGTACTCCCCGTCCCCATGCAAATCTGCCAGCGCTGGAAAACACAATAGGGCCATGAGCCAGGGTCTCCAAATCCCACAGGCTTTTCACTACATAACTGTATCTGATGCCTCCGTCTCCCCAGACCCTGGTCCTGACTCCCCCATCTCACCCGATTCCAGGTCCCGAGGACTCACCCAGGCAGGAGGAAAAGGTGTGGATGTTGGCCACGGGGTCGTAGTGTGCATCCAGCCATTTCGAACTGACCTCATTGCTGGGAGAGGAGGGAAAGAGTTGAAGAGTGAGTGCCACGGAAGGGGAAGAAAACTTTGAGGCAGCTGGTCTCTGAGAGCGAGGTGTGTGTGGAGCTCTGTATAGAAAGTCTGGGTCCAAGTTCCGGCTCCACCACTGGCGCAGTGACCTCAACACCATCCACCCATCCACCCACACCCCCAATGCCCGGGCCTCAGTTTCCCCATTTGATCTCTAACAAAAATCAGCGCTTTTCAAGAACCGCAGGAGCCCAGATCACGGGAACCACGGCACCCTCTTCACATTTGTAGGAAAGGAGACCTCGAGGATCCCAACCTTCACCTTTCAGCTCGGCCGCTGTCGGAATCCGACGAAAGAGCCGCAGCCATCTTCGCAGGCGTCGCCCTGGCAACCGGCTCAGGCCGCTGCCGCCTTGCAACACCCAAGAGCTCCGGGTTCGGGAAAGCCAGCGTACAAAGGTTCCGGGCACGCAGCTTTCCCGCCAGGGCCTAAGAAGCCTCCTTCTAGGAATGTGCTGGCTTCTTTGCTGGGATTATGCCGGCGGAATCGCCATCCCTCATCCCAGTTTATATGATTTATCTTTACTGCTACCCCGCTGCAGCATCTGGGCCCCGTAATCTCTGGGTCAGCTGCAGGGCACTTAGTCTTCAAGCCTGGAGAGGGGCCCTTCTAGGGTTTATGAGCAGTGAAAAGTAACTCATCCCCTCTTCAGGTTGGAAAGGGGCCATGTCCTTTCTTCCTGCCGCACCCAAAGGTCCAGGCTCAGAAAAACAAAACACAAGGCACTAGAGATTAAATCCTAGTATTCTGACTGAAGTTGAGGGTTTCCAGTTTTTAGGCTCCTGGAATTTTTCAAAATACAAGAAATGGCAGAAAAGAGGACTGCAAAAATCATGTTTTGTTAATTTTTGTAACTGTGTATCCTTAGAGGTGATGTCAACATCCTGTTGTAGATGGAAACCTAAAAGTGACCCTTCTGCTCCCTCCCCAGGCCTTGATCCCACTACCCTGCCAGGAGCAAGACAAGGAGAAATTGATCAAAAGGCAAGGATGGTGGTTGTTTCTAATATTTATTTTTCTGTAAAAGTAATACATGAAGAGCACAGGGAGGGATGTTGAGTCCTGCAGGCTCTAGTCAGGTCACTTCTCAGAACTTCCATTTCCTCCTCTGCGGCGCAGGGTGAGGCACCCTGCCTTGCCCACTCCACAGAGCGCAGCCCAGATCACATGAGATAACACGCAGAAGCACTTGGGAAAGTGGAAAGTGCTGACAAATGGAAGGGGTTAGTGTCACCACCCTCAGCTGAGGTAGCACCAAGGCCTGAGCTCCTGCCCCTCGCCCATCCCCTAATGCACACACAGAAATGGGGTCACTTGCAGCCTTGGTTTGATGGCGTCGGGGGAGGGGCGGTACAAATCTGCTTCAAGTCTGGCCAGATAGGGCCTCATTTGGGTCCTTCCAGAACCGGGCATCGGCTGTGGCCAGCTGGGTGAGGACCTCCTCCAACTCGGGCCCATCCTCTGGGAAGCGCTCGGAGAAGGATCGGATGAGGCCAGCAGCTGAGGCCTCATACTCAAGAAGCTGCACCTCTGAGCCTGGGGAGGACATGGAGAGAAAACAGCAGCAGGGAAAGGTTTTAATAGGGAGGCATCATCATCACCATCACCATCACCATCATCAGAGCAGCTGGTTCTTCCAGGACTCTTACTATGTGCCAAAAATTGGGCCCCGTGTCTTAGGTTTATCATCTAATTTCATCCTTACAATAACCTTATGAAGAAGGAAAAATGAGAGAGGGAATATTTAATGAGTGGTTGCATTCATTCATTCATTCACTCAATAAAAGATTTACACCAGGTGCCATGTTAGGCAAAACAGACACAGCTCTTGGCCTCCAGGAGCTTACAGCCCAGCAATTGCTCCATCTCTGTCCACTGTGGGAACTTGGGCAAGTTCCTCAACCTCTAAGCCTCAGTTTCCTCATGTGTAAAGTGGGGGCAAGCCTCTTCTCTCAAGAAGCTGTAGTGATCAATACAATAATGCACTGAGCAAGCACTCTGTTCTGAATACTCCTGGGAAGCATTTTTTTCTAACACACTTCCACTGCTCTATCCACCCAGAGCACCTTGCTACGTTCTCTGGCAGTGTGGGGTGTACAGAGCTAAGAGCATGAGCTTTGGGTTCACATGGCCCAAGTTCAAATTCCGGTTCTGCCACCCACTAGTTATGTGACGTCAGGCAAATACAGAGTCCCTGTGTCTCAGTTTCCAGCTAAAAAATGGGGATAATCACACCCTCATTCGATTGATGGGAGTTAACCCATGGAAAGTTTTCACCCAGCGCCTGGCAAATGAAAGTCCTCAGAAGTTAGCCAACATCGCCATCAACATTACCTTTGGAAATCCAACCTGTCCTTCAGGGCTCGTTTAGTCACCCTTCCTCCCCAGAACTTTCCCTGACTCCCGTGAAGGTGGATGTGATCTCTCCTCCACCTGTTCAAACTACTGTTTGTGTCTCCTGGGCACGCATTAAGGCCTTCCTAGTGGGCTGTGAAGTACTTGAGGCGAGGGTCTGGGTCCAATTCACCTCTTGATCCCCAAAGGCCCCTAAAGGGGTGGCCAATCGCAGTGATGACAATATTGTCCATGTAACGAGCACCTACTATGTGCCCAGCATGATTCATTCATTCACTCGTTTGACAGGCATGGAGCTACTCCTGTGTGCCAGCTGCAGGGAGTGTGCCGCTCCTGCTGTCGTGGAGACGAGGCAGACGGAAAAATGGCAGAGTGATGGTGCATGAAGGAAATAAAGCTGAGGGATAGAATACAGGGACCGAAGTGATTTCTACAGACTGAGGGGTCAGGGACAGCCTCTCCCAGGGGATGCCACTTAACAGAGACCTGAAATGATAAGACAAGCAAGCCAGACAAAGATCTGGGGGAGGACCATGCCAAGCAGAGGGAACAGCAACTACAAAGCCTATAGGAGTGGAGCAAACTCAGGGGATTGGAGAAATGGAATGGCCCACGTGCCTGGAGGGCAGTGAGCCAGGGAAGCGGGTTGCGGATGGAGTCCAGGAAGGGGCTGGGGCCAAATCCCATGAGCCTTTGGAGTGTAGAGAAATGAGTTTAGGATAAGCCTCTTAAATGCTTTTTCCTCACCAGTAGGAGGTAATTATTGAATTTAACCCTCACAACTGCCCAGAACCATTGTAGTGAGGAGGAAACACCTTAAATTTGACTCCTGGATCCTCCAGTATAAAGCTACAAGCCTTGAACAGTTTACTCTCTGTGCCTCAATTGCCTTATCTGTAAAATGGGGACAACAAAAATACCTACTTCACTGAATTATTGTGAGGATTTAAAGGGTTAATCAACCCAGGGAAAGCACTTAGAACTTGAAGGAAGTACTTACTATATTTTGCCTGGTATAACGCACACTTTTTTGCCCAAATTTTTGAGGGCAAAATAAGGATGTACATTATATATGGGTATAATAGGTTTAATAATTAATCCCGCATACAATACACAGAAACGTAGCTATGCATTATACACGGGAGTGCATCATACACTGCAAAATACAGTAATTCAGGCTCACTGCATGGTTGGCACACATCGACGCTGGCTTTATGAACGAACACACCCAAGTCCAGAACAGACAAGTCACCAGGACAAAGTCTCAAGCAGTTCTGAAGCTCAGGCTCTCCCCACCGACTGGCCCCGCCTCTTCTCTGGTGCCTCCCCGGCCAGATGCAGGAGACACAAGTCGAGGGGGGAGGGAAAGTGAAGGCAGCAAGGTGCTGGGACCCCAAGGGCCTTTAATACAAAAGATCCCAGTGCAATGCAGCCAGGGTCAGGGCTTCTGGGAATGGAATTGTCACTTGAGAAGGGAGAGGGACCACAGGGCTACTGATATCTGTCCTGGCTTGGCCGAATCACATTGTCCCCAGGCTTCCACTTGGTCTGCTGGGTCCCAACTCACTGCCTGACCTGACCTCTCCTCGCACTCCAGGGCAAGGTCTGACTCTCTGATACCATCTCTGGCCCCCTGGGGCCTGTCTGTTCCACGAGCCCCTGCTCTGCTGGCCTTTCTCAAAACTTCTGTTACCATCTTACAACCAGCGTGACTGTGTGTACAGCGGTAGTGATGGTGGCGGTGGCAGATGCCAAGGTTTTGGCCTGAGGTTTGGCATGAGGAGAACTGTGGTCGGGAGAGAGGCAGGAGTCACCACAGGTAGTCTTCCCTGAGCCCCTGGGGTGTTCGAGGCCACCTCTGCACGGGCTCCACCAAAGGGGACTCAGGAGTCTGTTACCTTCGAGGCGAGTGTTGGGCTGAACAATGAGCTTCCGAGATTCCTTGCGGAGCAGCACCGTGTCCCTGAGGGAGAGGAAGCACTCTGGGGGCGCATCAGTGACAGCTGCATAACCCTCATACAGGGCCCGGCCTCCGGCCACATCCCCCGTGGATTTCAGCACCTGTGGGAAGCAGAAGGAGTCAATGCCTAGATGGGTGCCCACCCTGTGCTCACTGGGCTCTACTGGGGCTACAACTGATGGCGCCCAGCCCCGGAGCACATGTGCTCTTAGTGTGGCTGTGTCGAATAAGAGAGAGATGCAGATCGAGTGCTTAGCACATAGTAAGTGCCCATTAAAATACATAGTATATATGTTATGAAGAACAAGATACCCAGCCACACACACATTAATGTTTCTCTCCCTCATTTTCTCCCTCTCTTCCCCACTGTCTAAAAATAAAATAAATTTTAAAATCTTTAAAAAAAAGAAAGGAAAAGAG
>PVKM010033895.1:0-15782 GCA_004027735.1 Carollia perspicillata
TTTTTTTTGTAAGAGAGTGAAACATCAAGTTTAACTTGAGAATGTTTCAGTATTTCTATTATACATGTTGTTTCAGCAATTTAAGTTCAAGAGCAAAATTTCAGTGCTCTTCATTTATTTCTCCTTGTTTTGCAGAAAGCTATCTCTAATATCTCTAACTATGGTCCCACATTTCATTTAGGTCTCTTTTTTATTTTTATGTATTTATATTGTTTATTTTAATTGTTGTTCAAGTACAGATTTCTGTCTTTTACTCCCACCCCAGCCCACCCACCCAGCCCTCCCCCCTCCCTTCCATTTCCACCCCCACTAGTTTTTGTCCATGTGTCTTTCATACTTGTTCCTGTTCATTTAGGTCTCTTAAGGCTGCCCTGCTTCTTAATGTAATGGACATCTTTATATATTAATAAAATAAAAAATGGAATTATATACATTACTGGGTAAGCATGACATGACTTTTGCTAGCATATGTAAGGTGTGAAAACCTGGGGGGAAATATTATTCAATTTAAGTTTCACTTGAGTACACTGTAGTGCACTGGAAATGAGTTCAGGCTTAATGGCACTGAAAATGGTAGAATCAGAGAAAGGTGGAGATCACTGATTTGAACCTAATTAAAAAGACCTGACAAAAACACAAGGAAGCCAGATGGTAAAGTCAATTTATAAGTACTGTGCCAGTCCAGGGACAGAATATGTTTAACAGCTGACATCCTACAAGGATAGACTGATAATATCAGCATTTAAAACCAAAAGGATTTTGTTAACAGTGTTACCTGTTACTCTTTAAACTCTTTCATGTTTTTGTATCTAGGTGGAAACAAAAGAAGTAAATTCTCTATTTTAACAAAATTCTACATCTCTACAAAAGCTTCAGTATTTATTTACTATTAAATGTCTCCAACACTACTTTGAAAACTAAATACTAGCATCATTACAATATAATAGCACATAGTGGAATGGAAATGCAATAAACAAAATAGTTATCATTTCTTGAGAAAATTGTTCTTTAATTTTAAAAGTTGAAGAATTGACTACTTGAAAATAACACTTGAAGTAGAGCACTTAAAGATATAGTATCTTAAATTCAGGCAAGCTTTGGTTACTCCAAATCCAAACATTTAGAAATTGGAAATTTCATCTTGATTACACAATATTAGATGGGCCTATCTTGAATATTTTTATTTCAATGAATTTAGGCAACATCAGTGCATAAGCTAGAATAGTTAAATCAGAAAAAAATTTAATCCAGATCATTTCTGTTATTAATATTATGTTGCAGTGAAGGATGAGTATATATCCCAATAAATACTCAGTTAAGGACTGATATGTACCCCAATGAGTACTCTTAAATACTCAAATAAGCGTATATCTGTATGTGTTTAGTGCTATTAAAAACTTAAATGGAATTTGGAACTGGATGAGTTATATTTTGAAATGCTTTTAGAAAAAAGGAGGAGAGTTTAAAAAGCATCAGTTGCCTATCAAAGGATAAATGGAAGGAGAACAGGGTGTGTGTATAAAAGACTGAAGAAAAGGCAAGATGGTCACCACTTTCTAATTTTGCCACCAGAAATTACCTTTTGGAGCATTAACTCCTTCATTTCCTTTGCTCCTCTGTGGTGTAACTTAATAATTTATAGGTAACTAAGGCTTCCACAATGCCATAAAATCATGAATAGTTCTCCCTTTTACCAGTGAAAAACAAACAGTAACACCTTAGATTTATAGTCTTTGTTTTCCAAAGAGCTCAAGGGGAAGACATTTCATAGCCCAATTCATCTCCAATATTGAATCACCTCTAACAAGAAATTTAGGTAGGGCTAGTACAAGGCTAATGAGGTTTGATGAATCCAAGGTTTAACAAAATAGTATGTTAGCTTTCTGCCTCCAAATGGTATTCACTCAATACCATAGCCTCTGAAATTTTCATAAATTCTACCAGGGCATTTTGTTTCATGGACTATTGTTAAACACAGTATTTGTCACCCTAGTATTCACAGAGTTACATAAACTAACAAACAAATAATCTTTTGAAGCTACTTTATACCTGAGGCATAAAAATGGCAGGACAAAATATTTGCCAGAATGTTCATTGATGCTGCAGAAAAGAAGTCTTTAATTTTTTGTTGGTAGTCACTATCTTGGCATTGTCTTCTCACTCCGTTTAGTTTTCTGGTGGTCTATCTGGCTCCCAGTCTTCCAGTTCTTCTTTCTAGTGCATCCTTGGATTGCATTTATATAATATTTAGATTTTTACTTGAATTTGCATATTTAACAATATGTTCACTAAAAACCTTCCCCCAAATATCTAATAGTACAATGTTTATTAAATATTTTATTTATTTATTTTTAGAGAGGGGGAGGGAGGAAGAAGAAAGAAAGGAAGAGAAGCATTAATGTTTGGCTGCCTCTCAAGTGCCTCCAGCTGGAGATGTGTCTCACAAGCCAGGCGTATGCCCTGAATGGGAATCAAACCAGTGACCCTTTGATTTGCAATGTGCTGCTCAATGCACTGAGCAACACCAGCCAGGGCCAATAATTAATACAATTTTAGTTATACATACAAAGACTAAATAAAATGTTATGCAGCCATTGTTTGTTTCTTAATCAACTGTAGTGAATCATAATTTACACACAATAAACTGCATCCATTAAAATTGCACAGTTTGATGAATATTGGCAATTCTATACACCCATGAAAATATTACTAAAACCGAAACACATACCATTTTCATCACTACTAAAAGATTTATTATGCCACATTGCAACCCATCCCCTATTCTGTATGCCCCAGACAATCATTATCTGCTTTCAGTCCATCTAGATTAGTCATAATTTTTATATTTTCATATAAATAGGAGACTATAGTATGTACTCTTTTTGACTAGCTTCTTTCATTTAGCATTATTATTTTCTAATTCATTCATTTTCTTGTGTATTAATAGTTTATTCCTTTTATTGCTGACAGGCATTCTATTATATGAATATAATATTTCTTGTTTATTGACTTGTTGAAGGACATTTGGATTGTTCCAAATTTGGGGCTATTAGAAATTAAGTTGCTATTAACATTTATGTACAAGGTTTTCTGTGTATATACTTTAATTTATCCTGGGTAAATATGTTTGTAATTGCTCTGCCCGGTTTTAGGAGTTGTAACCACCCCCCAACCCCCCATGACTAAGGCTGAGTGAGAGACCTCTGGACTGTGAGCCACTGAGGAAACAAAGCTTATCTCCCTGGCAAGAGTGCTGCTTCTGTCATTTCTAGCCCCCAACACTTGGTCGGTTAGTCAGAGTCTATGGGCATGACCCCTCAGAGGAGAGGCAACCGAAGCAGACACGATCATGTGGGAGGCCATCAAGAAAGGACTTGGGGGTTGCAGCAAAGTGAGGGTGAAGAACCCTCAACCTCCTGGCTATTTTGACATAGCCCAAGTCCCCTTTCCATCTGAGAGAAGTGCTTCCTGGCTCTAATCCACTTAAGCCTGAATCTTGACAGGGAGGGGGTGAAGCCCTCCTCTGGCTAGAGTGGGTTCTAGGGTGATCAGGTATAAGAAAGAATTAGTAAATTCCTATGAAGCCTGCTTTACTAAGAGTGCTTTCATCCATATGATAAGGGTCCAGGCAGGAAAAGAGCATGTCTCCTAAAGTTTTTTGCACCCCTCTTACCTGACAGACACACTCATATTAAGCCCCCAGATTTCTTTCAAATGTTATCTGTTGTTTGATCCTTGCTGCCTGGCATTGATTCATGAGCTTTACCTGTATCCTTGTGTGTTTTGAACCTAATAAAAAGCCATTGAGGAAGGGACTCTTGGCCCTCCTCCCTTGAGAGAAGCTAGCCACCTTTCCTCCCCAAGCAGATCATGTCTTGGTAGGATTATGTTCATCTGTGGCAGATGAGGGGGCCCGGCGGGTGGAGCCTCCCACATAAATACTTAGGACTGAAATGGTTGAGATTTATAATTTGTATATGTGTATATATTTAATAAACTGTCAAACTATTTTTCCAAAAAAAATGTACTATTTTACTGTTGGGAACTGCTCTGCCTGGTTTCAGGAGCTGTAAACCCCCCGATGGCTAAGGCTGAGTGAGCGACCTTTGGATTGTGAGCCACTAAGGAGACAAAGCTTATCTCCCTGGCAGGAGCGCTGCTTCTGTTTTATCTATCTCCGGTCCCCAATGCTTAGTCAGTTAGTCAATGACGGGTAAGACCCCTCAGAGGCGGGGCAACCTAAGCCAGACACAATCATTTGGGAGGCCCTCAAGGAAGGACTCAGGGGGCTTCAGCAAAGAGGGGGTGATGGACCCTCGCTCCCCAGCTATTCTGACATAGCCTGGGTCCTCATTCTGTCTGCAAGAAGTCTCCTAATCTCTTGGCTACCTTACTTCTCCTGCCTGACTTAAGCCTGAGACAATGTTGTTAGTGGGCACTGCCCTGTGCTGGAAACGGTGAATTCGCTAGGGCAATCAGGCCTAAGAAAGAATATGTAAAATCCTGTGAAACCTGCTTTGTTTAGAATTCTCTCAATTAAATTAGGGTCCAAGCAAGAAGTCAATTTGTTCCTCAAAGTTTTGTAGCTCTTCAGCTATCTGACCCTGACTCAAAATAGTCCTTCAGAGTTCTTTGCTATCTATTGTTTTGTCCTTACTGCCTGACAATGATTAATGAGCTTTACATGTATTTCTGTGAAAAGTGAACCCAATAAAAGCCCATTGAGGAAAAGGCTCTGGGCCATTCTCCTTTGAGAGATCAGCCACCTTTCCTCTCCTAACAGGTCATGTCTTGGTAGCATTATTTTCATCCGTGGAGGCCGGGGGGGACTCTGCAGGCAGAGACCCCCCCACACACACATTTTACATTCTCTCTAATAATGTATTAAAAAGCCAGTTGCTGTCTGTCATCACAAAAACTTGGGATTTTTTTGTTTTAGTTAGTTTTAATGTTTCTAGTTGGTAAAACATGTTTTTAATTTTCACTTCCCTGATGACTAATATCTTCAGTAATCTCTTCATGTACTTTTTGCCCATTTTTGTATTTTGTGGACTGTCAGTTCACATGTTTTGTTCATTTCTAAATTTTTCAAAGGGGGTCATTTTATTATTGAGCTTTAAAAACTCTATAGATTTGGTGGGATCCAACTTGGCAAAAGGGTAAGTGGAAACTACACTAACCTCATCCTAGGACCACGCTAGAATTACAACTAAATTGTAGAGAAATCATTATGAATAACCAACTAGATGCTAGTTGGAGAGAAACCTTATAAGCAAGGACAGACAGAAAAAAGCACTTCACCACAATGACACTGGTAGGGAGTGTGGAGAAGGCACAACAGGGCTGACTGTTCTCCCAAGGATGGCAGCTGAAGGTATGGAGTAATATTTCAGCTGCAAGGGTTTCCCCCTGAGAAGTATGGAGCCTAAACCCCAAGTAGGGCTCCCCACCTATAGCAACAGAGGCCAAAAGAAACCCAGAAAACATCCAGCTGTGAAAAGCAGGAGGGTTTCTGTCTTCCAGGGAGAGAAAACTGAAGATGCAGAGAGCCTCTTAAAAGGCCAATACACAAACTATTGTTTGCATTCACTTATCCTGGGTTCTGACAGAAGGAGGGCAGAGTGGACTAAATATGCTTGAGAGGAATCTAGGGTTGGTGGTTCTGGGTAGAGAACTGAAGGAACAGCTGCCAGGATCCCTGTGTGGAGTCATTCCCCATACTGTAGAGGCCTTCTTTCTCAGGCAGAACATTCTTCTACAAGTGGCATCAGCCCTAAAGGAAGCAATAGCTCCAACCATAGAAATTACTCTGTCCCATCCTGTGATGCTTAGGCCAGGCTGATGATTCAGCTTTAGGCTATATTACTTATCAGTTTAACAACTAAGGCAGAAAATACAAGGAAGCAGCCAAAAGTGGAAGACAAAGAAAGAGACCCCAAGTGAAACAAG
This sequence comes from Carollia perspicillata, assembly GCA_004027735.1. Lineage (NCBI taxonomy): Eukaryota > Metazoa > Chordata > Mammalia > Chiroptera > Phyllostomidae > Carollia > Carollia perspicillata. Next base: position 5,950 of record PVKM010033895.1, read on the forward strand.
AGAATTCTCCAAAAAAGAAGTAGATGAAATAGAGGCAATCAATTTATCAGATAGCAAGTTTAGAATAATGAGTCTAATTATACTCAACAACATGAAAAATATGTAAAACCATGAAAAAGGTCTGGTAAGAAATAAAGAATACATTATCTAAAATAAATAATACCCTGGAAGGAATAAACAGGTTAGATGAAGTAAAAGATCAAATCAGTGTTTTGGAAGGCAAGGTTGAAAAAAGCACCGAGGCAGAGCAACAAAAGTAACAAAGAATTTTTAAAAATGATGTTACCTTAAGAATATTTCGGACAACATGAAGCTTGACAACATCTGTATCATGGGAACACCAGAAGCAGAAGAAAATAAGCAAGGTATCAAGTATCCATTTGAAGAAATAATAACTGAAAACTTCCTTAATCAGGCAAAGGAGAAAGCCACACAAGTCCAGGAAGCTCAGAGAGTCCAAACAATTTGGACCCAAAGAAGCATTCCTTCATCAACACACATCAAAAATAAAATGACATGGTTTAAAGACAAGGAGAGGGTCCTAAAAGCTACAAGATAAAAGCAGGAAGTTACATACAAGGGCACACCAATTAGACTGCTGTCTGATTTTTCAGCAGAAACATTTTAGGGCAGAAGGGACTGGTTTGAAATATACAAGGTGATGAAAATTAAGGACTTACAATGAAGGTTACTTTACCCAGCAAGGCTATCATTTAAAATCAAAGGAGAAATAAGGAGAGTCCTAGAGAAGAAAGAGCAAAAGCAGTTTGATAATACCAAACTAGTACTGCAACAAATGTTAAAGAACTTGCTTTATGAAGAAAAAAAAAAGAAAGAAAACAAAATAGAAGGAACTATAGTCTAAAAATAAAATGGTACTAAATATGCTTTTTCCAAAAATCACCTTAAATGTAAATGGCTTAAATGCACCAACCAAGAGACATGGGGTAGCTGAATGACTAAGAAAATAAGACCCATATATATGCTGCCTTCAAGAGATCCATCTCAGATTGAAAGATATACACAGACTAAAAGAAAAGGGATGGAAATGATATTTCATGAAAATGGCAAGGCATAAATGTTGGGGTAGTAATACTTATATCTGAAAAATAGACTGTAAAACAAAGGCTACAGTAAGAGACAAAGTAGGATACTGCATATTGATAAAGGGAACAATCCAACAAGATGATATAACCCTAATAAACATTTATGCACCCAACATTGGAGCACCTAAATATGTGAAGCAAATATAGATGGACATGAAAGAAAACATCAAAAGAAATACATTCACAGCTGGAAATTTGAACAATCCTTTGACATCAATGGATAGATCTTCCAAACAGAAAATCAACAAGGACACAGTAGCCTTAAACAATTCACAAGATCAGAAGGATTTAATTGATATCATCAGAACATTTCATCCCAAAGTAGCAGAACATACATACTTTTCAAGTGCTCACGGAATATTTTCAAGGATAGACCAAATGTTAGGACATGAAACAAGTCTCAATGAATTTACAAAGGTTCAAACTATATCAAGCATCATCTCTGACCACAATGATATGTAACTTGAATTTAATCACAAGAACACTGAAACACATGCAAAGCTAAATAACAACTTATCAAACAATAAATGGGTCAACAATGAGAATAAGGAAGAAATCAAAATATATTTTGAAACAAATAAGAATGAGGACACAACAATAAAAAATTTGTGTCACTTTAGTAAAGCAATCCTAAGAGAAAAATTGATTGCATTACATGCTTATCTCAAAAAAAAAAAGAAAGAAAGAAAAAGAGAAAACTCAAATAAACATTCTAACTTCATATTTAAAAGAACCTGAAGAAAAAGAAACAACAAACAAAGCCCAAAGTGAGTAGAAGGAAGGAAATAAAAAAGATCAAATCAGCCCTGGCTGGTGTGTCTCGGTGGATTGAGCATCAGCCTGCACACCAAAGAGTTGCTAGTTCAATTCTCAGTTAGGGTACATACCTGGGTTGCAGGCCAGGTTCCCTGGTGTGGGGCATGCAAGAGGCAACCGCTCATTGATGTTTTTCTCCCTCCCTTTCCCTCTAACAATAAGTAAAATCTTTTTAAAAAATGAGATCAGAGCAGATATAAATGAAATAGAATCTAAATAAAATGATACAAAAAGCCAATGGATCCAAGAGCTGCTTCTTTGAAAAGATAATCAAAATTGAAAACCTTTAACTAGTTTCATCAAAGAAAAAAAATAGGACCCAAATAAATAAAATCACAAATGAAAGAGGAGAAATTACAGCTAACATTAAAGAAATATAAAGGAATATAAGAAAATATGAACAACTAAATGCCAAGAAACTGGACAAAATGTATGAAATTGGTAATTTCCTAAAAATATACAGTCTTCCAAAATTAAATCAGGAAGAATCAGAGAATCTGAATAGACAGTCATATCTAGTAAAATTGAAACAGTAATCAAAAAACTCCCATCAAGCAAAAACCCTGGACTGGATGACTTCACAGGTGAATCTTACCAAGCATTCCAAGAAAAACTAACACCTCCTCTTTTTAAACTATTCCATAAAATTCAAGAGGAAGGAAGGCTCCCAAATGCATTTTATGAGGCCAGCATTATCCTACTTCCAAGACCATATAAAGACACTACAATGAAAGAAAATTACAGGCCAATAACCCTGATGAACATAGACACTAAAATCCTATACAAAATACTAGCAAACCTGATGTAGCAATTCATGGAAAAGATCATACACCATGATCAAGTGGGATTTATTCTGGGAATTCAAGCAAGAAAGAACATTCACAAATCAATAAATGTGATTCAGCCCTGGATGGTGTGGCTCAGTGGATTGAGTGCTGGCCTGTGAACCAAAGGGTAACCAGTCAGGTCACCAGTCAGTCTGGGTTGTGGGCCAGGGCCCCAGTAGGGTGCTTATGAGAGGCAACCACACATTTATATTTCTCTCTATGTCTTCCCCCCTCCCTTCCCTTCTCTCTAAAAATAAATACGTAAAATCTTTAAAACAATGAATGTGATTCACCACATAAACAAAACGAAGGGTAAAAACCACATGATTATATCAATAGATGCAGAAAAAGCATTTGATAAAATCCAGCACCCATTTATGATAAAAACTCTCAGTAAAGTGGGAATAGAGGGAATTTATGCAAACATAATAAAGGCTATATTTGACAAACCCACTGCCAGCATCATAAAAAATGAACAAACACTATAAGCATTTCCATTAAGATAGTAAACCAGACAGGGATATCTACTTTCACTTCTTATTCATTTTTTTAAATATAATTTATTGATTATGCTATTACAGTTGTCCTATTTTCCCTCCCCTTTATTCCCCTCTACCCTGAACTCCCACCCCCACCATCATTCCCCCACCCTAAGTCATGTCCATGGTTCATACACATAAGTTCTTTGGCTTCTCCATTTCCCATACAATTCTTAATCTCCCCCTCTCTATTTTATACTTACCAGTTATGTGTATTATTCCCTGTACCTTTTCCCCCATTCTTTCCACTTCCTCTCTCTGCTTTTAATCCTCCATGTGATCTCTATTTGTGTGAATCTATTCCTGTTGTAGTTGTTTGCTTAGTTCGCTTTGTTTTGTTTTTGAATTTTTTGGTTTGGTTGTTGATAGTTTTGAGTTTGTTGTCATTTAATTGCTCATATTTTTTATGTTCTTTCAACACAGTACTGGAAGACCTAGCCAGAGAAATCAGAAAAAAAAGGCACCCAAATTGGAAAACAAGAAGTAAAACTATCTTTATCTGTAGATGACATGGTACTGTACACAGAGAACCCTGAAGATTCCACCAAGAAACTACTAGAACTGATCAATGAATTTGAAAAACTGGAGGATACAACATTAATATACAAAAATCAGTTGCATTTTATATGTCAATAATGAACTAACAGAAACAGAATTATGAAAATAATTCTATTCATAATTGCTACAAAAAGAATAAAATACCTAAGAATAAACCTAAAAAAAAGGATGTAAAGAAACTGTCCTCAGAAAATTAGAAGACACTGATAAAGAAATAAGAGAAGATGCTAACAAGTAGAAGAAAATACTATGTTCATGGATAGAAGGAAATAGCATCATTAAAATGTCCATATTACCCAATGTAATCAACAGATTCAAAGCAATTCTTACAAAGATACCAATAATGTATCTCAGAGACCTAGAACAAATATTTTTAATTGTATGACACCACACAACACCCCCAAATAACAACAATGATCTTGAGAAGGAAGAACAAAGTTGGAGGAATCATGCTACCTACTATCAAATTATAAGGCCATAGTAATCAAAGCAGCATGATCCTGGCATAGAAACAGACAGATAGATCAATGAAACAGGATAGAGTGCCCTTAAATAATCCAAGACCTATAATTAATTGATATTTGGCATAGGAATCAAAAACATACAATGTACTAAAGATAATTTATTCAATAAATAGTGTTAGGGATATTGGAGAGATACATGTGGAGAAATGAAACTAGACCACCTTCTTACACCACACACAAGAATAAATTCAAAAAGGGATCAAAGACTTAAATGTTAGACCCAAAACTATAAAAATCATAAAAGACATAGGCAGTAAAATATTGGACATTGCTCAGAGAAATATTGTTTCTGATGCATTTCTTAGACAAGGGAAACAAAAGGAAAAAATAAATAAATGGGACTTCATCAAACTAAAATTCTTTTTTTCACAGCAAAAGAATCCATCAGCAAAATAATAAGACAACTCACAGAATGGGAGAACATATTCACAGATATATCTGATAAGGGGTTAATATCCAAAATTTTTGAAGTATCTACAAAGCTCAACGTCAAAAATAACCCTCAATTTGAAAAATGGGCAAAGGACCTGAATTGACATTTCTTCAAAGAAGGCATAGAGATTGCCAATAGACATATGAAAAGCAAAGTCACTAATCATAAGAGAAACACAAAATAAAACCACAATGAGATATCTCTCCTTGCACTTGTCAGAATGGTTATCATCAATAAATCAACAAGTGTTGGTGAGGATGTTGGAAAAGGGGAACCATTTCAGTGTTAGTGGGAATGTAGATTGGAGCTGCCACTATGGAAAGCATTATGGAGAGGCCCCAAGAAATGTAAAATGGATCTGCCTTTTGACCCTGTGATCCCACATCTGGGAATACACCTGAAGGAACCCAAAACACTAATTTGAAAGAATGTGAGCATCACTATGTACATTGCAGCATTATTTACAATACCAAGATACGGAAGCAGCCCAAGCATCCATCAATAGATGAGTGGATAAAACAAATATGAGATATTTACAGAATGGAATACTACTTGGCCATATTTTTTTTTTTTTTTTTTTTTACCATTTGTGGCAGCATGGATAGACCTGGAGAACACTATGCTAAGTGAAATAAGCTATTCAGAGAAAGACAAACACCATATGATTTCACTCATATATGGGATCTAATGAACAAATTGAACTAAAAAAAGATTTGGGATAGATTCATAGATGGAGAGTAGGATAACAGCTAGTGGGTGGGGGTTAGGGTATTACGGCACTGAGTAAAATGTAAAATGACTCATGGACATGGGCAACAGTGTGGTGATTGCTGGAGGAAGTGATTATAAGGGGGCTAAATGGTAATGGAAAAATACAATAAATATTCAAATGAAAAAAAGAATCGTTTCTATAATCTGAATACATGTCCTTGTGAGATATAAGTACAGTAAGATATTTTTTCCCAGTTTGTGACTTCTTTTTTATCTTTTTATCAGGGTCTTTTGAACAGCAGAACTTTTTGCTTGATAAAGTCTATTTCGATATTTTATTTTCTTTATGGTTGTTGATTTCTGTGACTATAGAAAAAAATGCACCTATCCTAAAGTCATATAAATTTTCTTCCATGTTTCTTTATACAACCTTTCACTTTAGTTTTTTCTAAATACTTTATTTATTTATTTTTAGAGAGGGGAAGGGAGAGAGAAAGAGTGAGAGAAACATCAATGTGTGGTTGCCTTTCATGTGCTCTGTACTGGGGACCTGGACTGCAACCCAGGCATGTGCCCTAACTGGGAATTGAGCCAGCGACCCTTTGGTTCACCAGCTAAAGCTCAATCCCCTGAACCACACCGGCCAGGGCTCACTTTCAGTTTTTATATTGAGGTCTATGTCTATTGTGAATGAATATATGTCTATGGATTTAGGTTAGGGTCAACATTATTTATATTTCTGTATATCCAGTTTCAATACTATTTATTTAGAAGACTTTTCTTTCTCCACTGAATTGCCTTAACAATTTTGTTGAAAAATATTTGGTCATCATTTGGGCTTATTATGGATCATTATTTTTCCTTCAGTAGATATGTATTTCTATCCTTTCTTCAATATTACACTCAATTACTGTTGCTTTAGATCAGTCTTGAAATTGGATAGGATTAAAACATTTTTTTCACCTTGGCTGGTGTGGCTTAGTGGTTTGATCACTGGACTGTGAACCAAAGTGTAGCTGGTTTGATTCCCAGTCAGGGCACATGCCTGGATTGTCGGCAAGGTCCTCAGTAGGAGGTGCACAAGGGGCAACTACACAATGATGTTTCTCTCCTTCTCTTTCTCTCTCTTCCCTCTCCCTAAAATTAAATAAATACTTTAAAAAAATTTTTTTCTTTTAAAAATTTATTTGGCAATTCTAGGTCACTTGTATTTCCATGAACATTTGGAATCAATTAAAAATTTCTACACAGGAGATGGAAGATGACAATGGAGTAGGAGGGAGCAGATCTCAATTCCCCCTACACACAGGAGTAAAAACTGGCTAATCCACGGAGCAACAGAGCAGACAGACAACAGTACCGCATCGTATTTGAAAACAAGAGTCCACAAAACTGTAGCGGACACTGAAAAACCAGAAACCAGATGGTAAGAAGGATATTTCAGGACAGTAAGGTCCCAGGGACCAGTGGGGGGACCAGGGTGCATTTGTAGCCCCAGGCCTGGTGCCAAGGGAGGGCACTCGGTCTACCACAGACTGCTTGAAGCAGAGGGCCTGCCTCAATCGTTGGGAGAGAGCTGGGTCAACTGCTCCCTCCCTCCCCAACAGACCAGGGTTTGAGCAACACCAGCAGAGTTCTGGTCTAGGAGAGGGGAATAAGGAGGAAGAGGTTAGACACACAGGGCTGTGATTACTCACGCAGTCTGTGGGCACCAGCTCGGGAGAGCTGAGACTCAGGCTGTGACGCGCACTGACCCCCCGCACCCACCATAGGCACCAGGCTGCATGGAGAATTGGGCTACACAGAGTGCCCGGCTTGAGTAGGAGGAATTTATCAAACAGAGGGGCTGGGGAATCTGCTGTGACAGCCCCCAAGATGACTCCCAACACAGCCAGGCAGAGACCCCAAGGTTAAAGGGAAGGCACAGCGACTCCCTCCCAGTAGCACTGGAACCGGTTTGGACCCAAACTCGCTGGACAGAGGCAGCCTAGCTGACTGCACACCCCTGAACCCCAACCTCTAGTGAAAATCACCAGGGAAAAGCATTCTGAAAAAAAAAAAAACAGGACTTCCACATCGAAGATATTGGTGAAAGGAGTCAGACTAGCTGTTGTGACTGTGCTTGCAAGACAGGCTGAGTAAACATCGGGAAGGGAGAAACGCCACACCAATAGGTCCCCAGCCTTCTGCAGCCAGCAAGTCCAGATAAAACCGGTTTGGCCAATTTGAAAGCAACAAGAGCAAGAGAAAAACTTGGAACTGTGAAAGAACCTGAAGTGGACTCAAACAGGGGGCAACCCAACACCTGAGACAGGGAGACAAATTTCACTCGACTATTGCAGGGAAACTCCAAGTTGCTGCATATTTGGATTACTATTATTTTCTCTCTTTTTTTTCATTATTCCTACATCTTTTATCTCAATAGTATTTTTGTATTCCCCTTCTTTCTCTATAGTCTTCTTTTCTTGGCAAGGTATATTGTACCATTTGACAGGTTTTCCCTGTTCTCTCTTCTACATTGTATTGTTAATTTACTGTCATTCATGTAAATTGTGTTCCATCAGCACACTACTCAAAGTCCTATACCCCCTGTTCCGGTTATTCAGATCACATACATTCTGGCACATGAATGTTGCTCTAATATTATTGTAAATAACTGCTGTTCCACACAAGTGTAAATACTTCACAGCACCCTCCCTGGATACAAGCCCACATCACAGTCTCCTGAACTCTATTATTCGGGAGGTTAACACTATTCTCTCACATGCTACACCTATTTACAGCACTTTACTGTCACCTTACCCCAGCATCTGCCCTCCCACAACTTCACTGCTTCCTAGATCCAACTCACAAACCTTCCCTTCCTAACAAGAGTCTTATATTCTTCCCATCCTTTATTAAAAGTGGCCAGTTGGGTTGAAGATCATTGTTAACATTACACATAGCCAAAAGATCTCCCATCTCTTATACTGGCTACTACTGTAAATATCATAGAATACTCCCCTGCTGTCTTAAACCATTTTTCCTGCCCCTCCAACTGAGCACAAAAAAGAGTAGGTGGAAGCAGTGAACACCAGGATACACGAAGGAGACTGTGCCACTGAATCTCACAGGCTTTCTAGCACAGCAGTTCACACCATAAACCCTGGGAACCAAAACAAATCCATTGAAGAAGTGAAAGCTATCAAGAAGAGTCTCACAAAGAATGAGAAGACAAAGACACAATCCCCAAATGAAATGAAAGGAGGAAGCCTCAGATAGAATGATAAATGAAATAGAAGCAAGTCAGCTATCAGATTTTGAATTCAAAGAACTGGTTACCAGGATGTTCCATGAGGTGACAATAAACTACCAGAAACTACAGGAGAACTACAATGAACTCACCAAAACTATACCAACATGAACAAGGAAATAGAAAACATAAACAAGGTCCAAGAGGAAATGAAGAATACAATGGCTGAACTGAAGAACACAGTGGAAGAAATCAAAAGCAGGATGGATGAAGCAGAAGATCGGATCAGCGAGTTAGAGGACAAAGTAGAAAAAGACATTCAGAAGGAGCATGAAAAGGAAAAATGGCTCTGAAAGAATGAAGAGGGATTGAGAGAAATGCAAGACAATATGAAACATAATAATATTTGTATGATAGGGATACGAGAAGGAGAAGAAGAAGAGCAAGGGATTGAAAATCTATTTGAAACGGTAATGATGGAAAACTTCCCTAATTTGATGAGAGAAAAAGTCACACAAACACAGGAAACACAGAGATTCCCAATCAAGAGGAACCCAGAGAGGCCCACGTCAAGACACATCATAACTAAAATGGTAAATTCCAAAACAAAGAGAGAATCTTAAAAGCAGCAAGGGAGAAGAAGGAAGTAACATACAAGGGAGCCCCAATAAGGTTACCTTCAGACTTCTCAATGGAAACACTCCAAGCCAGAAGGGAATAGCAAGAAATATTCCAAGTAATGAGAACCAGAGGCCTGCAACCCAGGCTGCTTTACACAGCAAAGTTCTCAATCAAGATAGAAGGCCAAATAAAGAGCTTCCAAGACAAAATAAGTCTAAAAGAATATGCATCCACCAATCCAGCACTGCAAGAGATGCTAAAGGGACTGCTCTAAAGAAAGGAAGGAAAGAGAGAGACAGAGAGGAACATAGGTACAAAAATGGCAATGAATAAGTACCTATCCATAATAACCTTAAATGTAAGTGGATTAAATGCTCCAATCAAAGGACACAGAATAGCTGAATGGATAAGAAAGCATCACCCACACATATGCTGCCTACAAGAGACCCACCTGAGGACAAAAGAC
>PVKM010033896.1:0-10518 GCA_004027735.1 Carollia perspicillata
TTGAGTTCCCGAGCCTCCCCCATGCTCCCAGGCCTCCCCGAGCCAGGCGCCCCCAACCCCCCAGCTGCCCTTCATGGCCTGGACACGCTGGTCTCCTGGACTCACCACAGCCAGCCCGGGCTGGGAGCTGGCAGGACCCGGGGCAGCAAGAGCACACAGTGACTCAGCAGTGCCCGAGTGACCGATCTCCAGCTGCTCTCCAGCCCCAGGGGGCCCATGACTCACCCAGTGGGTCTGGGCTCAGCAAACAGCCCTCCCTGTCGGAGTTTCATGCAGGGCAGGGGGCAGGCCGGGATCCCTCCTCCAGGCAGGCCTGCTGCTTACCATCAGCCCATTCCAGCCTTGCCACCTCCATGTGACAAGTCTGACACCTGTCTACCCAGTGGCCAGTGACTGTCCCTCCCAGCAGCTCCAGGGGTCCAAAGTCTGAGTAAGCCAGCTCTGGCCTGTGCAGCTCCTACATAGGCGAATTAGTGAGTGGGGGCAGGCCTGGGGGCCCCTGGATGCCAGGGAGAGACCCAAGCCAGACCCTTCCCCCACCCCCGTGCCAGTCTCAGAGCGGCCCCCTAGCCCCTTCCCCCACGGACTCCGCCTCCTCCATCCTTGGACACCAGATCCTTGTCCTGCCTCACCCACCGACCCAGAGTACTTCAAGCCAGCTGGCCAAGGGGACAGTCTGTTGACGGAGGTCACTGTTGACACCAGCGATGGCCAATGGTTGAGCTGTCCTGAGGGGTGGCTGGGGGCAGAGTCCGGCTCCCATTGATCAGCCCCAGGCAGGGATGGGGGGCCGGATGGAGGCCCCAGGGGTCTACCTCAGGTAGGGTCACGAGCAAACCCAGGTGACCCTCAAGTCACAAGCTTCTCTTGCCCTTTCCATCCAGGGCCCACTCCCTGGCAGGAATAACTGAGGGACAAAGGCTCACGTTCCCTCATCCCCATTCCCTACTGCCCCCCTGTCGCCCAGCACTTGCTGACAGCCGTGGACGGGACCTGTCCTGCAGGCGAGGACAGGCGGTCCCGTCCAGCACGGCCAGGGCAGGACTCGCACTCCCCTCAGCTAGATGCACCGACTCGGCAATAAACCTCTGCATCGGCCTCGCTGTCCCTGTCTTGGGGGGAGGGGGGCATTGATTGTCACGAGCATTCATGAAGTGCCCAGAGCCGGGCTGGCCACGAGTGGGAAGATGGTTCCTTCCAGGTTGAAGCGCCTGGCCTGACACAGGGGCTGGGGGGCACTCTTGGGAACATGGGGCAGACCTGTGCCTCCTGACCCCCCATCAGGAGCAGAGGAACCGTGGGAAATGTTCGCAGGGGTGGTCTTGGATCAAGAGGGAGCTTGTTCGTTTTTGTTTTCTGAAGACTATTTTTAGAGAGGGGGGGCAAGAAAGAGAGGGAGAGACATTGGTGTGTGAGGGAAACATCAGCAGGTGGCCTCGTGAATAACACCAGCCGGGGACCTGGCCCACAGCCCAGGCATGTGCCCTGACCGGGAATCGAACCAGCAGCCTTTGGGTTCACAGGCCGATGCTTAATCCACTGAGCCACACCAGCCAGGGCAAGGCGGAGTTTTGAGATGAAAGCTCACTCTGGCTCGGGCAATAGGGTGTATAAGCCCCAGGAACAGGGGCTTGGGGGCCACAGGGACTCAGTAGAGCAGGAACAGGGAAGGGGACACGGGTGGGGAGACGGCGGGAAGGGCCATAGGCCAGTCTGGAGGCCTGGGCCTCGTCTGCAAGACCATGGGTCTCGGAAGCCCTGGAAGCGAGGACAGAGCTGCCTGGCTGGAATCAGGCCGAGTGAAGCAAACGAGGCGGCACCTCCAGGGCAGGGCTTCAGGGTGGGCCAGACATGTGGGTGATCGAGCAGTGTGCTAATCAATACTTTTGAAAATCCAAGTGACTGCAAAAAAATCCATGATGCACAAAATATCAAAATTCTACATAAAAACCAAATCTGAGAGAGCCCTTTGAAGCTGTATTGGTGCCACATTGGAGCCTGAAAAAAAGAAAAATGTCCACTCTTATATATGGTTTTATGTATTTTAATGGTTAGTTTTTTCATATAACTTCAGTTGCAAAAACATTGAAATAATTTATAGTAGGTATATTAAAACTCAAAATACTACTTTAAGCTTAAATATTTTACTTATGCCTACAACAATGTATAATTTTATTTTCCTGACCTTAGTGGAAATAAGATCATCAGTGATATTTTCCAAATGCTTCTGGAAAAAATTAATCATTGAAATTTTTCACAAAAACTTGTACACAGGGGCATATGGGCTTCCTGGGGCTGGTGCACGTGGGCACGGGGGAGGGGAGAAGTGGGCTGGGGGGATCCGTGGGGAAGACATGTCCTCCTTACCCTGAGGGGCCAGGGTCTGCAAGGAGTGGGGCTCGGCGACAGGACTGGGGCCTGTCTGTTAGCCGAGTGCCTGTGATGCCCCCGCCAAGCCGGGACTTCAGGGGAACACTGGAAGGGCTGCGTTGTCCCCGAGGCAGGTGGGTACTTGTCCAGGAGGCAGAAGGCAGTGCCTGGGCAGCGTCCTCAACGTCCAGGGGGGGATGGAACTGGGAGCCTGTGGAATGAAGGGGCGGCTCGGGAGGGGAGAGTGAGGGTTCCCAGACCTGAGCTTGCACCCAAGGGGGAACCCTGGCTGGGTTAGGGAGCCCAGGACACGTGTGGGCACCCACACTGGTGCTGCTCAGAGGCCAAAGGGGAAGATGGGGCTTGGGCCGGCGGTTTGGGACCCCTACTGGGTTGTCTGGGGCCTGGCTGAGCTGGGGCTGCTCACCTCTGTCTGGAGTGAGCTGGGCAGGGGAGAGCAATGGCAGGATTCAACGTGGGGGAGGGGAGGAGGGAGACAGGAAGCTCCGAGGAGCTGGTGGGTTAAAGGGAAGGAAGCCACCAAGGGAGGTGGGCAAGTGGGGTCTTCCACGTAGCCACCTTGTCATGGAAAGAAGGCTAAGAGCCCCCTGAGCCTTCCAGGGCAAGGGGCAGAGAGAAGCCCAGCACCATCCAGGGGTTGGGTGCCGCCCTCCAGAGAGTCCCCTCCCGTGCGTGGTTCCACCCGCAGAGTCCTGGATTCCACGGGCTGGGGACGACGCCTGGACGCGGGCTGCCCTGGGCACAGCTGGCAGGCCTCCCCAGCCCCACTCGCCACACCAGGGTAATCACGGCCTACGGAGCAGGGTCCACGGCGGAGGATGGGAGAGAGCGGGCCCAGGGCCCCACCTTGGGATCGTAGGTAGGGGGCGTTTACTGTAAGCACCAACGGCCACCGCCATCCCGCCTGACCTGCGACCTCAAGGTGCCCCTGAGGGCCCTCATGGCCTTCAGCGCTGGCTCTGGCGGGACTAACCTGGCCCAGTCACCGACCAGAGATTAGACGAGCCTGGCAGACAGTTAATGCCACTGACGTCAGGGCCCGAGTGGGTGGCCACTGGGGGCTTGGGCCCTCCCTCCAGGCAGGAGCTTGGTCCACGTGACCTGGGCTCATTAAGCCGCTTCAGTGGCCAGAGACGCTGGGGGCCAGATCTCAGGGGAGAGAGGGAAGGCAAGCCAAGGCTGTGGGGAAGGCCTCAGCCAAGAGGTCACCAGCTCTGGGGACTCAGGGGAGAAGCTGAAGAGGAGGGTCCCCTCTAGCCTCTGGGGTACTGTGCCAACCGAACCCCAGCTATGCTCACAGAGGAGGGTCCCGGACACCGAGCGGGGGCGGAGTGCAACCAGGAGCTGGAAGCGTGGGTCCTTAACCCTGTGGGCTGGCAGGGGACAGCCACCGTCCTCTGAGGCCTAGAAACCCCCCAACACTGACACCCGGCTGAGTGTCCTGCCCCCGCATGCAGCCCCACACCTGTCGGTGCTCATCGCACACTCACGATCCAGGGTCCCTGTGGCCGAGCTGTTTCCTCCCCGAGGAGCACCCTCGCTCCTCCCCACCCAGGCGGGTGCCTCTCTGCCCTCAGCAGACACAAGCCCACAGGTTGCTTCTCCATCTGGCGTGCCCTCCAGCCTGGCAGGAGCTTCTCTGCCTGACCAGCCGGTAGGGAGCACTTAGAGGCACGGTGGCCCAGGCTGCGCAGGCGCAGGCAGGACGGCCACAGGAACTAGCGGAGGAGCTGGCTCTCCCCAGTGGCTTGGGCAGGGTCTTGAAGGGCAAGTAGGAGTTGGCTCGGGAGGTGGGACAGGGTGGGAACTAGGAGGGCGAACGCTTGGGGAAGTGAAGGCAGAATCCCGAGTGGCCTGCCGAGTGGAAGGTGGAGAGCCCGCTGGGTAGAGGCTCAGGTGGGGCCAGCTGGGTGCAAGGCAGGTGTCTGCAGGGTGTCCGAGGAGCCAGTGAGTACCGACGCTGGGCTCAGGGGAGGGCTGCGTGGGAGGCGAAGACGGGGCTTCACTGGCAGACAGGGTCTCGGTGCATCACCACGTGGGCGGCGCGCCAGGGCAGGCGATGGCGTGGGGGGAGGAGGCTGCCTAGCTGGAGGCCGAGAGGACGGGACCAAGGAGGGAGGAGGAGAGCAAGGAGCTGCCAGGACCCTGGAAGGAGTGTCTGAGTGATCCGGGACCTACGTCCTGCCTCACGTGTCTGCCAGTCCCTCGGGCCTGCACCTCCGTTTCCAGGGATGAGGGAATGAAGGTGGGCTGGGCCCAAGGTTGAGATAAAGTGACAGAGCTTCCTGCCGGCCTCCACTCCGGGCGGCTGCCCTCCGCGGGGCAGCTGCAAGAATGGGTGTCCCCTATGGTCTCGGGGAGGCGGTGCCCACTTGGCAGCTCCCAGAGCCCCAACCTGGCTGCCAGCTGTGTGGCCACCACAGGCTGGGCTGGGAGATTCGGCAGGTGGCGGGAAAGGCCTCAGAGCTGTGTTTGCCCTGGCCGGGGACCAGGCCCAGCATCAACAAACAGGCAGTCCCTCCCCCAGCCTGGCCACAACTGGCCTGGCCCAGGGACCCCACACAGCCATTCTGGACTGAGGACCTCAACCCCCACATACTGGGTGACCTTGAAGCCAGGCCTGACCCTTCATGAACTGCCAGTGGAAGCCCCCAGCCCTTTGAGAATGGCTTCTGTGAGCATCCCGGGTGTCCGTAGGTGGGAGACGGGGAAGGCCTGAGACTCCAGTCAGCACCTCTCCTATCTGACTGCCCCATGGGAAGCCCCCAAGCCCCTTGGCAGGGGAAGAGTCTTGTGGTCCCTCCTGACCAAGGTTAGTTCTGATCTTGGGGTTTCATCAGCCCCAGGTCAGGAGGGAAAGCCGGTCCCTTCCACTTTTCGGCCATCAGCAGGGTGAGAGCTCGGCGGTTTGGGGTTTGCTGGGATGGCACCACCCTGGTGCCTTTCTCTGTGGTTCTTCCAGGCCTCTGGCACTCCCGGCCAGAGCCGGGTCCCCTGCCCTTGGCTCACAGCTTCCCTTCTTCACCCACTCCCCTCAGGCCGTGGGACAGGACAGAGCCATTTCCTGCAACACATGGGCAAACTGAGGTGCTGAAGGCTTGGCTGTGGTGATGTGAGTCAGTAGGAAGAGTCCGGGAGCCCTGACTCCCAGCTCAGGGCAGCGGAGGGGCGAGGCCTGTCCTCCTTGGGGGCATTCCCCCCAGCCCCGGGGAGGGGGGCAGACAGGACCCAGAGACACCCAGCTTGCCCAGGAACGGCAGAAACCATGGGATTAATCGGATCAGAGCCAGTGGCTGACAAGCAAGGACGCAGATGTTCCAGGAATCTCCCCAGCTCACCCCCGCGCTCAAGGCCTCCCCCGGCTCCCTGCTGTCTGGGCCTGGGGGCCTTAAGACCCACCGCCCACCTCTGGGCACCAAAGTCTTGGGGGGGAAGCAGGTAGGGGTGGGACGGGAGTCCCCAGCCGAGAACAGGGCCACCCCAAAGCTCTTGGCCCCAGGACACCAAGTCCCAGGCCCCACTCCCCATGGGCAGACTGACAGCTGTCCCCCACTCCAAGGAAATAAAGAAATGGGGAACTCGGCAGGGCAGAAGCCAGGTGAAGCGAAGCTCAAGCCAAGCCTGGCTCCCCCTGACCTCACTGCCCCTGCCCCATCTGTTCCAGCCTCCGTCACTTCTGAACATCTGGGGCCCCCTCCTCGCCTATCTCACCTCTGCTTGGGAAGAGGGGCAGGAAGAAAGAGGTTTGGGGCCTGAGTGAGGTCTGAGAGCCCTCCAGTCAAGCATCCTCCACTGAGGTTGAGCATCGCCCTGTTCCCACTCCGCTTGGCTGAAGAGCCCCTTCTGGCCCGGTGGCGGGGGTGGGGGGAGTGCGGGGGCGGTGCGGGATGCGGGCAGAGCATTTCAGGGGTTAAGGAGGCACTCAGAGGGGATCCGCCTTGGACTGAAGCATCCCCTCCCTCCTCACAGGACTCAACTGAACCCTCCTGGGGCAGCTGCTCTCTGGCTAGGGGCTGCTCCACACTCCGGCTGCCCCTTTGCTCCTTGGGCCGGGCCCCCGCCTCCCCCCTGACCAGCCCCTCCTCCCGCGGGCCGCGGGGGACTGGAGGGCGGGGGGCGGGCCGGGGGCGGGGCCGGGCGCCCTTCATCCCCCTGCGCTGCGCTCAGCCCGGAGCAGAGAGGTCAGCGCCAGCCAGAGCTGAGCACCGCGCGTCCCCACCCGTGAAACCAGGTACCACTAGGGGCACCGACCCCCAGCCCAGGGGGCACCGAGCGGGCCGAGCCCTACCGCCCACCCTCTCGTGCGTAACCCGGCTCCGGGTAGCTCCCCTCGCCCCCGCTCCGCCTGGGGCCGGCGCCCCAGGCTCCCAGAACCAGAGCCCCGCGCGCTCTGGACGCAGGTCTGGGGACCCACCAGTCAGACTCAGCTCCGAGCTGGAGCAGGTGTCCTGGAGAGACACAACGTCGCCTCGGGGCCTCTCGGCAGGGCCCGCTGGGACAACAGGAGGTCGGTGGCACCCGAAGGGCTTCCTGAGGCTTGGCCTGTGGGGGCGGCAGGGGAGGCCCCGGGAGGGGAGCCTAAGAGGGCCGGGGAGCAGGCCCCGAGCGCTGCTCCGACGGGCATCTGGCAGGCAAATCGGCCGGGTTGGCAGACGGGAAGTCCGGATATACTTACCCTGGCCGCGCTGCGCGGAGGGTTGAGGGCAGATCGGGCCAGGCTGCCTGAGGGGCCGAGGGGCACATGTTGGTCCTAGAGCCCGTGCCGTTTGCAGCTGGGCCAGCAGGCACGGCGGGCACCCGGCACGTGTGGCTCCGGAGTCTGAGGGCGAGGCTCCGTGTGCGCTCCTCCCCACCCAGCGCTGGGGCGGGGCCGAGAGAGATGGCACCGCGTATCCCCCGAGGGAACGGAGCTGGACTCCAGTTTGCAGGAGCCCGCCCCGCCCCGTTGGCCCCTTGGATTGGCCACACCGAATGCGTGCGTTTGTTTACACCCAGGGTGGGGGACAGGGGGCAGGGCCTAGGGGGATCCGCCCTCCCTCCCCCACGGTCACCTGAACCCTGAGACCAGGTTTGGGCTCTAGGACAGGTCTGAGGGCGGCTAAGTCAAAGGTCCGTCCTGCCTTCAGCCTGCGGGTCCTGTCCTTTCACAACTGCCTGGGGCCACGGTGCCGTCCCGGGACAGGCCTTCGGATCTGCTGCCGCTCCTCTGCGGGAGGAGGTCTGGCGCGGGGCTCAGTTCCTTCTGGAAAGGAAGCTCAGCCCTCACAGGTTCTCTGAGCTGGAGCACACGTAGAGAGCGTTCTGGGGACAGCTCCGTTTTAAGAGGGGAAAGTTCTGCACAACCCTGGAAGGCTTCCTGTAGGAAGCACCAAAGGGGGGAGGAATCAAGGGTGGAGGGGGCCAGGCTTAACGCATATCCAAGAGGACTAGAATGACTGAGAGTGGGGGAATCTCTGACTGCTCGGCCCCGGGGGGCAGGGGACTGTGCCTCTGGGGAGGCTGGGGGTACATGTCTCAGAACTTTATTCTGCCTGGACCCGTAGAGCCCATGTCCTCAGTGGCTTCGGAAACCCCCCCTTTGTTCGGTATTGGTTCTTTTGGTCCAAAAGAGAAAAACAAAACACCCAGTCCAGGGCTCCAGGTACCAGACCGTGAAATGTGGTTGCTCCTGCTGCGGTGTCGTTAGCAGGTAGTCGTGGGGTCCTGGGTGAGTGGAGAAGCTGAGGTGAGACGGGACAGGCTGGGAGGCTTGTGGTCTCTGGATGGGGTCAGGAAAGGCTTCCGAGCTGGACTGAGTGCACCCTGGAAGTCTGGGCTGCGTGCGGGGACAGGGGCTCAGTCTGAGGGGAAAACACGTTCGGGGGGTCTGGTGCCCGTGCACGCACAGCCGATGCGGCAGCAGAGCAGGGGTCCCCTGGAGGACGTTCTGGCGCAGATGTGGCGGGGGCGGGCCAGGTGCCCCCTGGAGCTGGTGAGATGGGCTGGGGGCTTGTCCAGGACCTTGAGCCCCCTCCGCTCGTTTAACACCATTTACTGAGGACCTACGGTGTGCCCCGTGAGCCCTCAGTCCGGTGGGTGGAGGGCTGGCCTTGGACGCTGAGCAAGAAGACAAATGCAGGTTGGGCGGGGTGCTCTGGAAGGCCGGGCGGGGCTTCTAGGGGCCAAAGGGAAGGACCAGCTGCTGGGGCAGGAGGGGCTTTCCGGCCAGCAGCTTGAGGTGGCTTGGTTTTGAATTTCCGCTCTGCGGGCCACGTCCTGTACACAGCCTCTCCGCTGGCACGTCTACACACGTGCGTGGCCCTTGAGGACAGGGCCACTTCCGCCGGCCAGCCTCTCCGTGCATCTTTTCCGTGGCGTGAGGGGACAAGCCACAGGTGCTGGACTGGGGGGTTCTTTCCAGCGGGGCCGGCTGTGTGGCCCTGCTGGGCTCGGACCCGCCCTCTGGATGTCTCAGCGCCTGGCTAATGGGGGCACACCCTGCCCTTGTGGGAACCTGGAAATGCTGCAGCAGCCTTTTTGTGGGGTCCTCCAGGGCTTTGCCCAGCCATCCCCGCAGGGCACACTGGGTCTGCTGCCCCCTCACCGGGGCGCCTGGCTTCCTCTCCCCTTCCTGCGCCCTCTGGGGCTCTCTATCTCTTGTTGGCTGTCCCTTGTTGTCTCCTGCTGTCTGGTCTCTGTCCTTGCTCCGTCCGGCTCTCTCTGCCTGGTCGGCCGTCTCCGGTTGTCTGCCTCCCTCCCTGCCTGCCTGCGCGTCTCCCAGCTCTCTCTGTGTGCTCTTCTCTGTTTGTGACCCTCGCTATCCGCTCACACTTCTCAGACTCCCAGCCTCTCTCCGCCCAGATCAGTATGCTGGACGCATGTGCCATGTGTGTTTTCTCTCCGTCTCCCTCTTCCCTCCCTCTGCCTCTCTCTGCTTCTTCCTGACGTTGGACGGAGCCTCTCCTCCAAGCTGACCTTGCCCTTAGCCCCCCCAGTGGGGTCTCCAATGAGTCCTGAGCTGCCCCAGGCCCCTGTTCCAGCTCTCTTTGGGGCCAGAAGTCCGGCTGTCCAAATATTTGGCCGCCTCCAGGGGATTCCGGGTCAGCAGGGAGGAGGATGGGCTGGCTGGCTCGGGGTCTCCCCTGATCCTGGGGGGCCACAGGCATGTGATGTCCTGTCCTTTGCCTCAGCTGGGCCTCAGGCCGCACGTCCCTCTCAGCAGGCTGGCAATGGGGGGAGGGGATGCTGCTGGCCCTGGTCCAGTCTTGAGTAAAGAAGTCCCAGCTGCAGCCTTTGCTGGGGTCAGCCTGCGCTGGAGGGTCCGGGGCTGGGGGCGGGGGTGGGGAGGCCCAGGTGTCTGCGGCTGGGCCCACTCCAGGCATCTGTCCAGAGTCTAGAAGATGTGCCCTGTCGCAGGGAAGTCCACTTTCCGTCCCTACCTTCCAGATGCCCAGACGCAGAAGCACACGCCCCAGACCCCAGGGCCAGGGAGCTAGGGGACGAAGGATTGGTGTGCCTAGTACAGCAGTGGTCTGGGCCACCTGCCTTCCCCTGGATGCCCCCCTCCCGCCTGCCACCAGCCGGGTTTTGGCCACACACTGGCCACCTACCCAGGGCTGTTGACAACGAGGGAGCAGCGGGTGCAGGACTGGGCCTGCTGGGGTCAGGGTCTGCAGTCGTCTGAGGAGGCGCAGGCCTCCCTTCCTCTGAGCGCCCCCCACCCACCCTATTTCCAGACCCCTGGCCTTAGAATCAGTTTCCCAGCCATCCTGGTGGCTGTGCCTTGAAAACACTATGCAGATGTGTCCGGTGAATCCAGTTCCCCTACTGACTGAGAGCTTGTCTTAGGAGGGTGCCTCCCTCCGAAGCCTGGACAAGCAGGTGGACAGAGGGGTGCCAGGATGGAAGGGGCACCTTGTCTCAGCCGAGGAGGGGAGCGGTAAGGATGGGCGAGCTGGGACTGGGGGCAACCCTCCTGCCTGAGCCCCCAGCAGTAACCACAGTGGACCCTCAGGCCAGGCCAGCTGCACCTCCTTCGACCTGGGCTGCCCTCACGCAGGACGCCTGGGGCCGTGGCAGCAAGCCCCGTGGCGTCTGCCTCCACCAAGGCTTGCGGCCGCAGGGCGGGGGGAAGAACAGTGTGGCGGC
>PVKM010033897.1:0-15782 GCA_004027735.1 Carollia perspicillata
TTTGACACGTGTAATATTTTCCAGTTCTGAGTGGGGGTTTCAAAATGCATTACCCTTTTCTGCCTGCCCTTTTGTATACTATCATTCACATGGGATAGATGGACGCCAGGTAATTCCTGCTCCTTCGGTCTGGATCCACAATGAGAGACGTGTTGAGCAGACCTGAACCCAGTCCAGCCCAGCGTGGCTGAGCCAGACCCCACCTGTGCAACATGAGCAGGGAAGAAACAGCTGCGATTTGAGGGCTGTTTTTTACGAAGCACTGTTTCAGCAGAACCTGACTAACATGTGTACACAATATGCCTTATCTTCACAAGAATCCTTGTGAGGGAGGTACTGCTAGTCCCATTTCAAGCAAGGAAAGCATTACTCATAGAGGTTAAATGCCAATGTCATATAAATAATAAATGGTGGGAACAGGCTTGGAACTCAAGGGATTCTGACTCTAAATCTAGGCTAGGTCGATCCTTAAGGAAAATTACTCTTAGTTTATATACCATGATATAAGAATTTTAGTGTTGCATGATGGCTTATTTACTTACAATTTTTATATAGGTTTTGTATATGTACTTATGGATTGTTCTCAAAGTACATGCTTTCCAAAATTGGCTGTTGGTCCGATACCTCTTATATTCACCACAATATTGAACCTTGCATTTTGTATATTGTTGACTCAGAAAAAATGTGCAGACTGATAAATGGACATAATCATATTTTATCATATACTTGCTGTTTATATAACATAAGAAAGATCATGATTACCAAACAAATTTGTCCTCTTGTTTATTCCTAAGGCTCAGTGGAAGTAAGACTCACTCTCTCGGTCCTTCGCTCCTCTCCCCCTCATTGCTAGGCCTAGGCTCTTCGTTGGTGGCTTGTAATCTGCTGCCCTCCGGGGGTCACTGAATTTTGTGCTTTTGGGTAAAGAATGGCAACAGAGCGAGCGCATCAACAGGCTATACTTTCAAAGAAACACAGATTCAGAATCCATTTACTTATAAACTTAAACAAATATAACAGTAAATAATGTGATAAAATGCAAACCTACATTTGATACAGCACTTTCCTATAAAGCTTTTTAAATTTGAAATTTTTGGTATCATTATTTTAAATGTTAGCATGTTTATTTTTTTCTCTTAAAATTATAGAATTCCTCATTAAAGTTTTTGCCATAATTGAATCAACAGGTTACCAATCTATAGTTCAAAATAAATCTACTTTAGATCATTTTTTCCATAAATATTTATCTGTATTTTGCTGTGTATAATGTACACCCATGTTTTTGGTCCAAACTTTCAGAAAAAATCTTTTGTTTTAAATTTTTAGTTCAATGTCTTATTTATTTATATTTAGATACTTGTTTTTTTTGTATTATAAAGGAGTTTTAGCATTTATTTTTTAACATATTACAGTACAAGAAATTCATGTAACATATAATTACAAAACACAAGAACAGATACAAGGTATTTCAGATACTGCCCACATAATGCATATCCTTATGTTTCCCCTCAAAAATTTGGGCAACATAATGTGCATTACACATGGCAAAATATGGTAAATTGTGGTAAACTATGTTGTTACCTTTACTGATATTCTGTCTGGTGTCCTATCACTTCAGCTAGAAGAACTCTCTTTAGCATTCCTTATAGGACAAGTCTTCTAGCTATAAATTCCCTTAGCTTTTGTTTATCTGGAAATGCCCCACCTTAAGTTTTGAAAGATAGTTTTTCTGGGTATAGAATTCTTAATTAAGAAGCATTTTTTTTTCTTCCAGAGCTTTAAATATGTCATGTCTGGCCTTTATTATGAGAAATCAACTAATAATCTTACTGAGTAGGTAATATTTTTTACTGATACACTTCAGTCAGCCTTTCTATTAAAAATGTGTCAAGATAACAATAAGGAGACAAATAAAAAGAACTTACTGATAGAAAATCAGTGTTTGATTGGATCATAAAATTTCTAAGCTAAAAGCAACACTAAGAGTCATTTGTCCAACCCTCTTTGCTAATAGTATGTAAATATTTTATTCAAGAATTCTAGTAACATAATGGTAAATTTTGTGATTCAGAATGCAAAATCTAAACCAGTTCCAAACAAGGGAAATTGTGCATTATCTGGATTATGGGAATTCTGCTTTGTAGGCTAAGGCGAATTTATCTGAGGACAGGCGGTCAGGGAACCTACAAGACCAGAAGAGACCCATGCTGTTCCTCTCTGAACCGGAGCCATAGCGGACGTCAACAAGCAGCGCAGCATTTTCCCGCAGAGCTCACGTTCCGCGTTAGCGTGCTTCTCCAAACACATTCCCCCTCTCCTGTATTACTGCTAACAGTTTATCTCTAACATGGAGAATGAAGGTTTCTGTGAATGTCATAGGCCTCTCTACTACTGTCAGCCTCATATGCATTTATCTCCACTGCCTGTGCAAGAGGGTTGCAATGTCAACTTCTGTGTCTTCCTGATTATTCGGAGCCTCCCTCCCTTCCTCATTGTTCATCTTCATTTACCAAAAGATAGGTATGAAGTCAGAACAGCACAGAAAGCAGTGAAAAATTTGCTTACAATCAAATTTCTCACTATTTACTCTTTTTACTAACCAGTCTCTGCTCAGCTTGAAAATATAAGGAGGAAAAAAGCAACAGAGAGGCAATATGCAGATAATTGGACAAAAGATATGACTTTTATATCAGATACTGTTTTCATTCTTATTTGTTTCTTCCATTTTCATTTTAGGTGTGGGGGTTAATATACTATATATATGGAAGTTGCTATAACTTCTGACACTGCTCATGTCTCCAGGCATCTACTTGCCCATTAGGAGGTACCATGGGGGACTGATAGTCCCATATTTTCAAATTTAGGCAAGTATAGAGAGAGGCAGGCTAAACAGGGGAGAAAAACAGGTGAACCAGGGATCTGGAGGAGCAGGTGCTGAATTTGTTTCCAACCTAACCAGCATCAAGGAGCTTAACCCTTTGCAAGTTATGAAGAACTAAGATTACTTAACTCTATGAAGGCTTGGTTCCCTCAGAATCTGTGATTCCAAAGCAGAAATGAGGGGCAAGGGAGAGGGTATGATGAGGACAGAGTGAAGGAGAGGAATTACACAGAGAGAATTTTTCTTTAATTTCTATCCCACTCTTTTTTTCTTTTTTTTTGGTGGGATGCTAAAAGAAGGCCACGTGACTAAACAATGTTCAGTTTGGTTTCCTAAGATTCCAAACTTTCCTAGAACCACCTTCTAGAGAGCAGATTTTCTCTCATAGCTAGCAGGCATCTTGGAATCAAGCTGAAGCAGTACATTCACTTTTTAAAGATAAGAACACTGAGGCAACCAAATGAAAAGATTTGCTTCAAGTCACGCACAAGGCTACGCACAGCTTCATCTGCCAGTGACTCCCAGATAGCCTTTCTCAACTGAGACTCATCTGCGTCACAGAAAGCATAAAACAGTGTGTGTGACTGTTTACTCAGTTCTCCCAAGGGTTGTACATAGTCAGTACCATTTTAGAGTAATGATGGGAAAGTTAATCCATAACATTCCGCGGATGCCTTGGACATTAGGGCTTAATTCTCTTGAGGAACCTGGATTGAAAAAGGCTGTAATAGCACACAATTACCATCTGGCTTCTCTCCCTCGCCCTCCCCCCACCCCCTGCCAAACTATTTGGGAGCTGATTCACACATTGTTTGGGGGCTGATCCATAGAACAGAAGACACAGTAAGTTTATAAGAGTTATAAAATTAAAGTATAAACCTTACTGTTTGGGCTGCTGGGAGATTCCACACTATAAACACAGGCTGTTTCATCTGTGGCCTTGAGTTATGATTAATTTTAGATAAGCAGTGGATAATATATTTAAAGGAAATCACCTTTGCTCCACCTTGAAACAGAAGCATAAATTTTACTTGTGTTCTAGTTTATGTAATAATGGCTTCGCTATAAAATGTTTTCCAAATAGCTCAGAACTGGGAAGACTGGCTAATAAGGCACTCTGTGCGTTTATGAGAGAAGAGTAAAATGCTACAGAATTGAACAGTTACCTGCAGGTGACTGTCTGGAATCTTTTTCCCTGAAGGAATTGACTTTCTCTAGGTGGGCATCCTTACCCAAAAGCATAGGGAAGCATTCCTCCCTCTCAGGTCATGATAAATAACACTTATAGAACAATCAAAGGCAAACATAATCAGAAACAGGAGGAAAATTCAGAAATCCAACAGTGGACAGGGCCAGGCAGTAATTTAGGTTCGTTTGTTTAGTGACAAATGACCACTTGTTTTTCTAATAGTTTGTTCACGGATAATTACATATTTATAAGGGGGAAGAAATAGTAACACTCACTAACATTTTAGAATCCATCTTTCTTGTATGATTGCCCTTCCATGTAGGAAGTAACCTTGTCTTTGTTTTTGTTTGAATGAACTCACCAGAACAAGTTTCTAAGTTAGTAACTCCATAACCATTTATTCTAATCCACGTGGCCTGAAGAGGGGCTCGGATCCTACCTGAAGATGCGCTATTGCAGGACTGGGTGGAGCCCAGGAGCCATTCAGCATTCCGAAGGTTGAGTCGCCAGGCAAAGTTCCTGTGGGGTTTCTGAAATGAGAAACTAAAATCAGGGCTGAGGACAATGTAGTCCAGAATGAGCCACTGTGGCATAAAAAAATTATTTTGTGCTGAAACCATTTCAGTTCCTGAAATTTCATATCTTCCCAAAAATCAAAGGCTTCCACAAAACCTCAGTTGTCATAAATCTCCTGCCTGGAGCAACTCTAACCTTGTCTTCTTAGAGATGAGCCCTGGGCACTGCAGTCACACAGACATTGTCACAACACGGCCACGTTTTCCATCTATTCTCCTAAGGGTCTTCTTCTCTCCTCCTCCCTTTTCTCTTTTTTCTTCTGCTCTCTCATTCTCTTTTCCTATCTACAAAGCCATTTGTTTTCTGTAAGTGTCCCCTCTCCCCTTCTTCCAAATAGTCACTGTATCTCCCAGAAGTGCCTCACAGCTTAAGGCACTGTTAAGGTATCATAAAAGCCCCACTATTAAGGTATCACAGTGTCCCCTATTAAGGTATCATAAAAGCCTCGCTTTCTGAGTACCTCCTTGAGTCACCTATTCTCCAAACTACCATGTACACATCCGTGAAGAAAACTCTGTCGTTTCTCTTGGTATTATGTCTTTTGTCAGTTTAATTTGCAGTTCCCTATCACAGAACTTAAGAGAGTAGAGAAAAGGATTGTTTTTTCCTCTAACAAGGGTCAAGTTCAAAATCAGATCATAATTCTGTATAGTGTGGTGGTCGCCCCTCCCTTGCCTGCTTCTATTGATACCACAAAGCCGAGGAAAAACAACACATGGTCCCCGTCTCAGTTTTACGGCTTTACAGTTGGAAGTGACCAAGTAACATTGTTCTGATCAATAAAGTTAAAGCATACATTTTCTGGAATTTGTTTTCATTTTCTTAATCGAAGTGACAATGGTGCCAAGGCATCCCCTGACTGTCTCTTCTTCCTCCCTCGAACGTGGATGCAACGTTCGAAGCAGCAAACGGTCCTCTATTATTTATGTAGTGAAGAACTTGAAAAGTCAATGCTCTGAAGATGGAACAAAAAACTACAGAGTTTGAGTTTGGGTCCCTGATAGTATCAATGATCAGGTAACCCAAAACCATCAACCGCCTTCTTCAGGACTTTTTTTTTCTCACCCTGATTTGTTTAAGCCACCCTAGTATCGTATATTGTTAAGTTCAGGCAATTGAAATCTCAATTAATGAAAACAGTTAAGACAAAAACAGGGACCCAGAGACTAGAATCAGGAGAGTACAGGGAAACTCTGTAGAACTTACAAAGTCCACTGCGCTTGCTTTTTGCTTCGGTTGCTCCAGAATTTCACTTCAATTTTAACCAACTGAGTATCTTCGCTCCCTTTCAGGAGCCGAAAAGAAGGGAACTATGTGAGCAAACTGCAGTGGCTGAGTCCTGCGGGCTTCCTTTGACTGTAGCCCGTGTCTGGTCAAAGGGACCATGGATGCACCTCAACTGTCCTCTCTCTGCCCCCTTCGGAAAAGCCCTGTAAGTTCTACACCAGCAGTTGAGCAAGTGGAGAGGGCAATTACACTTTCCTGTTTTTCAGAGTGACAAGGACCGTTTACACCTCGTGTCAGACCTTAAGAGTGGCTGTTTTGCTGAAAAGCTGGAGGCCTAGAAAGGAGGGAGATTGTACGGAAATACACAGAAGACATTTCCTGGGGGAGACTATGCGGAGTGTGGGGTAAATGGAAAATGCACTACCTATATAGATATACCCTTTTGCTCATGTCCCTGTCACATGAGGAGCAGCTCGGGGGGAGAGACTGGCTTCCCAGGAGGCGCACGAATAGGTGCTTTTGATGACTCCGTGTCAGACACTAAAAGGTTCCTGACTTGTCTATATAATAAAGCAAAATAAGAACTTAAAAGAACACACAATATTTCACTCAAATAAAAACTGCCAAAGCCTTATCTTTTTAAGTCACAAATCTGAGATTTCAATTGACGCTTCTTTTCTGCATCATCAAAATCCAGGCTCCTGTGCAGCCGCGGTGACATCTTTGGGTAACCTGTTAATGTATCGGTGATTGCCCACTCAGAGTGTACTCTCTTAGGATCCCAAGAGCCCTAGGGAAATGGAGAAAGGAAGAGAAGGGGGAAAGGCCTTGGTGACATTTATGCAGTGCCTACAGTGAACCAGGTATGGTGTTAAGAGCTTTATTAAACTGTTGTTAAAAACAACACAACAGGACAAAACCAAGTTGCACATGAAAAGACCCACGTCCCCAAACTGATACTTAACTTTCAGTTTTTGTTCTTCCAGAAATGGAATTTTAAATCCATCAGCCAGGAATCCTCTGATCAGCACTAGTTAGGTCATCTGCCTGAAAGACCCCTACCGTCCCCTAAAGGAAAGTGACTTTGCAATAACCATCCCACTTTTCTGCCTAGTGCCACTTTCTTGTTGTAGCTCCCTTATGCCTATAAGAGTTTTTCCTTCTGTTCTTTTCTAAATTTTTATTTGTTAATTTTTAGAGAGATAATAAGGGAAGAGAGGGGGAGGGAGAGAGAGAGAAACATTGATTTGTTGTTCCACTTATTTCTGTATTAATTGATTGATTCTTACATGTGCCCTGACCAGGGATCAAACCTGCATCCTTAGGGTATCAGGCTGATGTCTAACCAACTGAGCTACCTGGCCAGGGCTAAAAAATTTTCATTCTGTACAACACCTTGGAGCTTCTTTCTATCTGCTAGGTGAGATGCTGCCTGATTCAAATCAATTTTTGCTCAAATAAATTATAGAAACATTTAATATGCTCCAGTGTTTTCCTTTAACCCTATACACAGGGTGTGGTGCAGTGGGAAAGATATACGTGTGTTGGGTAGCCTATTGAGTGGGTGAGGTGGGATGGACAGCATGCATGGCAGGAGATCTGGGTGGGGCACCTGCATTGGGAGGAAATGGGATGGAGGGATTGGGTGGAGCATATGAGGTAGAGCATATAAGGGCAGGTAGGGCGGCTGAGGACACCATTATCTAGCACCATCAGGATGCGCGGGCAAGCTCCCAGTTCTCTGGGAAAAGAGACGTTGATTGAATATCAAGGAGCTTAAGAGAGAAAAAGTGTAAAAGGTGAGAAAGTATCAGAAATATAGACAAATGTTGTCACTTCCTGTTTTTATAGTTTACCTAGGGTCAAGGTTTAGATGGATTCTATGGCTGGAATCCAAAATGGTCTCTTCAAACACCTCCAACATATTTCAGAGAAACAAACAAAACTTTAGCATCCCTCGGAGCTCATCGCATCTACTTGGCAGCAACTAACCCATCTACGGTCCCAAAGGGCATTGCTGTTGAAAATACTTAGCTAGGGAAACTAATCACTGCATAATAGTTTCTGCTCAAGGAGAAACAGTGATCACGAGCAGGATCAGTCAAAAGGCTTAGAAAACAATCTTTACTTGAGTTTTACTATGTGCTGACTTCACACATTTCCCCCTAAAATGTTTACAGAAGTAATTTCACTAACAGTCCAAGGAAACTAAAAGTACAATAGGCAAATATCTTCAGAAGGAAAATAAGAGTACAAAGGATCTGAATGGTGGGCTCAGACACCATCCATTCTGATAATAAAACCAGAAGAAATGCAAATGGAAGAACTCGAGGATTATAAGTCACAGCTGGGGTTAACCAATCTTGGCAATTCACAGGAATTCATAAAAGCTATTATTACCTCTGTGGAGCTCGAAGCCTTTTATTTGGACACAGTGACTGTCCTTTCCGATAGGTTTGACACGGGAAAGGGCAGGTCTTACTAGAATGTATTTCTTGAATACTACACATCTTCTCGGGGAGATATTTAACCCTGTTTCCCCTATAGGAGAGGAAAAATAATTTTCCTCTACCTTTCTGACTTCTCGGCTGGAGACCCCCTATAATAAATTAATAAAAGGAAAACAAACAGAAGTTTATGTTTGTGGGTTGTATATGGGCTTGATTTGACCTCAAATCCACTTGTGTATAACAAAAAGATGATTGTATCAGTAAAGTTGTTTTGGTTTAAGAGTAAAGTCATTGTGTCATGATGTTGTCACTAACATCTGTGGTTGTGATCAGCACTAAGTGGCTCAACTGCGAGGGGTGCATGTGGGGGTTTACTGATAAAACCCTGTGAAAAGCAATGTGGTTAGGGGACATTTAGACTATAAATGCTGAGAGCTCATGAGGACTGCCTAAGAGGGCGGGATCTGGGCAAGGCAACTCTTCGCTGATGCAAAAAGCTCTCCAAAGACCTTGGAGCCTCAACTCCCGCCTGGGTAAAGGGACTCTTTACCTACGATCAGCAGTGAAAACCTGGCAGCTGCAGGAAGGAGAGTGTCTTGCCCACAGACACCAGGGCCTTCGTTCCCTAGCAATGTGCTCTGGCAACAAGACGCTTGAATTTCGTACTGGCAGCCAGACCTGAGCTCTCGGTTAACTCAGGAGACTCCCTAAAGAACCAACTCACAGAAAGGTGCACTTCAAACTAAATTCAGACATTGGTTCTTCCATCCCCCCCTTCTCTGGAACATTAGTATAATTAATTTATCATTGGTTTGGAGTTTGTTATTTCTTTATTGGCCTATCTTGAGACATTATCTTGTGCACTGTTGATTGTGAAATTGTTATCATTCCTACTCTGTTAAAGAAATTAGTGGCATAGACAATCTCAGTCTCTGAGCATTATTTGTCTGCCGGAACAAAACAACATGCATACCTCGTGTATGAGTGAAAAGTTAACCAGGGAAAATTAGTAACTCTCGTAGGTGTCCTAAGCTACCACCTTAAATACTACGTTCAGCTAAAGGCAGATGAAAGAAAAGTCTGGTAGGGTTCAGGGTTCAGGGGTCAGGGGTGAGGTAGGGGAGGGGCAGTTACAGGAGGTCACCAGGAAACATATTGGAAACAACGGTAGGCTTAGTTACATAGATTTAAGTCAGTGTCTTTTCCATTGTTAAGATTCCCTTATGATTCAGTCATCCTTCTCTTCCTTACAAATGAGATTTCTCTTGTACATGTAAATTTCCTTTACAAAAGAATAACTTCTACTGCTGTTTTCAGAGCTTCTCTTGCATCTGCTGATTCTCAAATTAATCAGCTCAAAATAATCCTTCTACCAAAGAGGTATATTTTGGAGCGACATATTCTGCTCCACTTCACCTCCAAGACAAAATATGAAACTACACTTTGGGGTCATAGAGCAATTATAATTATAAAGCATAGGGTAGTTTTATTATTATTTTTGGGCAGATTACATTAGCTTCTTACTTCCACAAATCGAAAGGACAGAAGAAGGTAAAGACGGAGCCTTGGATATTTTCCAACATCCCTGTTTTTTCTTAGCTGTTCCGTGATCTTTCAAGAGGTTTGTACTCTGTCTATGTTACATGTTATATATAAAGAAGAACAAATGTGATGACTTTTAAAATATAAAAGTGATTTATAGAGAAGAAGTAGTATTATAGGAAACCATTCTCTGTGGAGCATTCCCGAAAGTCTCTGGGAATTTATGAAATGATTTTACTGATGAACCTTATTTTCAGCTCTACCCCACGGCAGTCTCCTTGCAAAAGAAATGGGGATTCTGTTTATGCTACAGAAACTGAAGTTCTGCACAGCAGTCAATAGGAAATAATGGATATCAATTACACAGCTGGAACTGCTGACTTGATCAAATTTTATAATTCTCTTCTCTGGGGGTCTTTTTAATAAATCCATGGAGAGTAGTGTCATGGATTTTATGGTGCTATTGCGGTGTGTTTGCTTTTTCTATGCACAGAAACTAGTAATTAAGAGCAGCTTGACCACGTCACAGTAACTCACGTTCCTAAATACATAAAAATTAATGAAAAACAGTTACAGAATGTTAGCTCTTTATGAGGTTTGGAAGAAATTACCATAGTTTCTAGGGCTTCAAGGGCACTCTTATTTCTTTTTAAATCTACTTTGCAAGTTGGTATTGTTAATTTCTCTACTCAGAGTGAAATTAGCTAGACATGTTGGTTTGGACAAGGTCCAACGGTCTCTTGCTTCCTCTCTGATTTATCTTCTTCCTGACTATCACTTACATTAGACAAGAACTGACTATTAATCTAATTTCATTTGTAAATCTCATCTAATTTTCTATCTTTAAATTGGATCTAATAAAAGAATCTACAACGCTGGCTGGTGTGGCTCAGTGGATTGAGTGCCAGCCTGTGAACCAAAGGGTGGCTGGTTTGATTCCCAGTCAGGGCACATGCCTGGGTTGCAGGCCAGGTCCCCAGTAGGGGGCACATGAGAGGCAATCACACATTGATGTTTCTCTCTCTCTCCCTCTCCTCCTCTTCCTCTGAAAATAAATAAATAAAATCTTTTTATAAAAAGCATCTACAATAGTCCCTTCCTTATCTATGGAGAGTATGTTTTGAGATCCCCAGTGGATATGAAACCGAAGATAGCCCTGAATCCTTATATACTATGTTTTTCCTATACATACATACCTATGATATATAAAGTGGGCACAGCAAGAGGTTAACGACAACTACTAATAAAATAGAACAGTTGTGATAAGATACGGTGATTAAAGTTATGCGAATATACTCTCTCTCAATACATGTCATTGCACTATGCTCACTCTTCTTCTTGTGACGATATGAGATGACAAAATGTCTGTGGGAGGAGACAAAGTGAGGTGAATGAGAAATGATCAAGTAAAATAAGGATTACTTGAACACAGCGCTGCTACACAGAGACAGTCGATAGATAACCAGGATGGCTAAGTGACAAAAAGGCTGGTAGCCTGTACAGGGTGGATGATTCACATCCCAGTCGGGACGAAATAGGACAAAGTGAGATTTTATCATGTTACGCAGAACAACAGGAGATTTAAAACATACGGATTGTTTATCTCTGGAATTTTTCATTTAATATTTTTGGATAACTGAAGCCGTGGTAGAAAACAGAACTGCAGACAAGAAGGGCATCTTCTGTACTTCACAGGTAAGGTTGCCATAAGGATGAAAAATTGGATAATATATGGAAAGGATTTAGAACAATGCTCAGCTTGTGGTAGGTTCTTAAAATGCTGGCAATGAGTCATCAGTCCATGCCCTGCTTATTGGCGCACCATTTCTGATCAACTTAGAGAGTCATCTGAGTAAAAACAATACTAATCAAAGTAGGCATTTCTTTGTTCTTCCAAGAAAAGGTCACTGTGAAATCCTGAGAACAGGACACCTTGCTATTCTTTTCTTTCTCTCTTTTTTTTTAAATTAGATTTCCAGATTTCTCCTGGAGTATCTCTCTAGCTTTGTATATGTGAGAATCACCAGGTGGGGTTGTTAAATGCAGATCCCAAGAGATTCTAATTTGTAGACTTTTGTGGACACGGGAACCTATATTATTAACAACCTCCTCCACCCCAGCCCCCTTCTCATAAAGAGATCACAGAACACCCTAAGAGAAGCACTGCTTTAAATGAGCTTACTGAACTGCTACCAAATTTGATTTTTTCAATACGTTGATATGTCGAGAAGTCTCTGTACTTTTAAAGCTTTTAAAAGAGATTTTCAGAAAATCTCTACCTTATGTCTGGGTAGTTCCTAGTTCTGCCTAAATTTTCTAAAAGATTCCTAGTGGAATATTTAAGGTTTCACCCCAGAATTATGTGCTTTCTTCCAAAGTGCTCAGGAGGATTCGACAACTTTGCACAATCTTCCAATCAGATCTTTGCCACCTGCTGGGTTTGGGCACAGACGTGACTCAGTCCCATAGAAGCCACCTGGATGCTCTACGCTGGCGCTTTGCTCCCGCTGCAGGTGTAGACATGATTGCCAAGTGTGTAGCCATATTTTTCTGTGAGAACTATAGAAATGACTCAGAAAATATTCCCTCCACATGCTCTTCTTTATCCCTGCCTCTTTTAAGGAAGGTTTCAATTTCTTTCTATGGCAACAGGTAAAGAAAAAGAAAAACATGCTTAGGTGTCTTGAGTTCTCAGTCTCTGTAGAGCCAGGAAAACAGTATCTATTGTATAGCATTGGTACTCTTGGTCATTGAAACCTTCTGCTGTGTTTTGTGTTTCTGGTGGGACCTCTGCATGTTTTTCATAGCAAAGGTAAGGCTGCCTTCTCTTCTCATTCAGCAGAAAGTCAAATCAATTAAAAAATGTTGCTTGGAAATATGTTGCCTGCTCAGAAAATATAAAACATGACATCGCAACCTCCTTTTCATATGCAGTCAACTTCCAGAACCATTGAAGACATTTAGACACTTGCCCTACAGGAGAACAACACCGTGTATATGTAAACCGCAGGGAGAAAAGGAAGAGAAATAACTGCTGTGGTCTTTGCTATGTCTTATTTTTGGCGCGTTTGTTATTTATGCATGTTATCATGCAGGTTTCTAAATATAGAAGCATTGAGTTTCCCATGTGGTATCTTCCCCGTGGTAAATCTAATTAAACGGCCATTACAGCCTGTGTTCACTTTGTGACGCCAAGGTGACTGACTGCAGCAGACACTAAATGTTAACAGCATCTTTCTCTGGGCACTGCCAGGCATTTGGGGAGGAACCTGCAAAAGTAATCTTTATACAAATAGATTTTAACAGCTTTTTTTTTTTAAATCAGAAGTTGCTGGTTTTGAAAATATCACTGTCAGCAAAGACTACTTGGAAAAAAATAATATATTTAGGAAATTTTCTTGTATGTAGTAGCATTTGTTGGATGGTTAAAATCAACACTCGCCTACTTCTCTGGCATTGGATCGATTGTCCCAGACTGCATCTATAGCTATCCATGTCTGGACCCCTCCCTCTCCAGCAGATATGCCTGAATCGAATGGCCTAATGGTACGCTTTATTACTAACCTCTCCATATGACAAGTATATATTAGCCCTCACCTTTTTGCTCATGCTAATTTTCACTTTTAACTTAAAATACATCTTAATTCCACCCATCGTTAGGACTTGGTTTGAAATAAAGCTTATCTTGGACTTCAGCAGCCCAGAATGATTTCTCCTTCATCTTGATTTGATTGACAGTCCAAGTGACCCTTATCACAGATGGTCTCACACTTTGATTCATCATCTGTTTATTAGTAGCATTTTGCGGCCCAACAGCCTGAGAAACAAGGACTGAATTCAGCATAACTCTGGGCAGATACTTTCTCCACAGCCCAGGCTTATTCTCTGCTCCTCAGCTCCCGGCCTATTACTGGGGTAGGGGCAGGATGCTTCCTTTCAACTCTCTCAGAAGCCAGACAGGCTGGGCTGGGGATTTCATCAGCCAGGCCCCTTCCTCCAGTCTATCCCATTGCTATTCTTTATCCTTCACGGTTACCTCTCTATTGCTGTCATATTGAAGCCCTACCTACACTTGCTGCTCTGGGTAAGCAGGCTCTCTCTCCTTCTGTTTTCTTACTCCAGCCCACACCCACACACAGGCTGGGCAGCAGGCCCTCCTTACTGTCCCTGCTCCGTCACCACCCCTGGCCATGCTGGGAGTTCCATGCCTCTGGGGAGGCAGGGCACACCAGGTCCATGGCTCACCTGGGGCCTCTGCCAGGTCTGTTCGCAACTCTGATTCTCCTCAGAGCATCACTGTCCCTCCTTGCCCCAGCTTCTGAGGCATGGCTGGGGTCAGGTCCCACTCCTCTCCTCCAATGCGCTAGACTGAGCGGTGTCCGTTTCTCCCACTGCCATCTTTCCTTCTCCTTTGGGCAGTTTATTTTCTAACCTGTCCTTCTCCACTGCTAGATTTCCTACCTCCTGGATTGGTAGATCCACGCATATTTCTGTGGCCCCAGAGGTGCACACTCACCCTTTAGCAGGGAGGGACGTGTAGCAGGAACAAACATGTATCTCACTAATCAGAGTACTCACTTGGCGCCATGTAAGTCCCCATGCGTGGTCAACTCAATTTATATAAGTTGAGGTCAATCATTGCAAAATCCTTACATCAATTAGTTACTATTGACCCAGCTTCTATTAGACTCCCAATTTCCTCACTTAAATTAGCTTATTAAGTGTGTACAGGCAGTTTTTTGTATGCTATCTGTGAGAAAGCAGACTCGGAGAAATTAGTTGACTTACCCAAGGCCACTCATTTAATATGAGTCAGAGAGGAGATTCAAACTCAGATCTTTTGACTCGAGTATGCTTGCCATTTCTGTCTGATGGCGCAGTTCCCCAGTGAGGCACAAAATCCTCAGGAAGATACAAATTTATAATTCCCGGTGGACAAGGTCGGTATGGTTTAACTCCACCGGACGGAGACTCCGCGTTGAACTGAGGTTACCCAGTTCTCTGTATACTTCGACTGTAACGTTAAACTTTACAGAAAGAGGTGCTTTACTGTTGATCAGCACATTCAATTATTTGAGAATTACTTACATATTTGGGAAAATGTAAGCCATACTGAGATTATTTCCTCCTGAGTCCCAGAGTTGTGTTTGACCCAAATACGCAGAATCCCCGATCCTTCTAACGGTTTAAATTGACATCTCTCTCTCCTAAGTAGGTGACTTGTCAGCTCAAGGTTAATGACAGCAAACCACTAATGATCAAATGGTAATTAAGTGTTTCATGTTTTTAAACTGAAGTCTCTGAAGAAGTATTACTACATAATTACAGTCTCGGCAACCTGCATCATTTAAATCCAAGTCAGGGAGGCCTCCCTTCTTAGCAGCGACTTGTTTGCCTTCTATCTGTCTCTGTTTGATTTCACGAGTTTCATAAATCATTTAGCAGCTGCAATTGTTGTCAAAATGTTTGGGTTTCAAGTGCAAATATTTATAACTATTGTTTTATTTTCCAAAACAAAGAGGAAGAACCGTGTTGAAAACAGCAACTAGAACTGCCAATGCGTTTTAGCTGAGCCTGAGATGAGCCATCATGTGGGACTGGGATCCCTCCTGAGGCCCTTTTCCAAGTCCTTGCTTGAGAATATACGGTTTCTCACCAGTGGGCATGGGCCAGGTCAACAGCTGGAGAGCAAACTGAGTTCAAGGATTCCTCAACCTGACTAAATCGGGTGGACTCGGTCCAGACCTGGCTCTGGCCAGGATAAGTGGTCCTCATGCCAGATGAGAGGAACAAGTGCATTTTCTCAAGGCATTTCCAAGGATCTTTAAAGACCTTGAAAACTAGTATCATCCTCAGGAAACATAGTTCACGTGGGAGACGAGTTAAAGCAAACGGGTTCACGCCCCTCCTTTCCGTC
>PVKM010033898.1:0-15816 GCA_004027735.1 Carollia perspicillata
CATCTTTGGTTAAAGCAGATTTATCCCACACTGAGGTAAAAGTAAAAAGTAAAGGCAATAGCATATTAGAAGTTAGTATGCACATGCCAAGCTAAAAGTAATCCGAACCACTTTCTGCCTACATGGAGTGCCAGTTTGTAGACACCTGGGTCTACTTCGATTGTTTTCAAAAATGCTCTCTAGACAGTTAGGACAAGGCAAACTTTAGCTTGGTCTGTGTCTGACTTAGCATCGAGTCCCAAGTAAGTGCGATCTCAACTTACATGGTTTTACTCAGGAAGTTAATTTGGGTCCCCCGAGAAGCACTGCCAGCTCTCATTAGGTTTAAATTAGGTTGTGAGACATTTACTGGGAGAAAAGCCTGTGAGGGAAAACAGGGAGAAATCTACAGAAAGCTGGGCAACCCATCAGACTGCAAAGCAGATGGGACCTGTGTGGGCAGAGGGGCAAGGAAGGAAGATTGGGGAAGAAAAATGTTAGAGTACAGTGCCGTTCTGAGAAAGGTTTGGCAGAGCTGAGGGGGTGTCCTCAAGCCCCCTTCTTCCAGGAGCTGTCCTGGCCTGGTGCCCTGCCCACCCCTACTCTCTGCCTGGGAGCAGCCTGCCGGAGTGCGGCAGGTCTTGTACTGACAAGCGGTGGTGGGTGTCAGAGCTGGGCGGCGGGGCTGCTGCTGCACGGTGCTCGTGGTTATCATGGGAAGGACAGCAGGGGAGCTGGTGTTAGGGGATGTTGCAAACTCACGTGGCCACAGGAGCTCAGATGATGGAAGTGAGAGAAATAGAAAGTAGCCCTATGAAGTATGGGGACTGGCCAATAGTGGGGAGTGAAATGCTTGGTCTGATGGCTTCAATGTGGGAGTACAGAGCCCACCGGCCTTCATCGTACAATATTTAAAGAGAGGAGCCAGCCACTGAGACTTTTAAAATCTGAAATGTTGCAACCAATGAAGTATTGCATGGCCCAAACACATGCAAGGGGTCAGCACTGACCCCTCTGGGCTCTCTGGGCCCATCTCTCACCAGGGCTGCAGGGAGCAGGCCTCACTCAGCAGGATGTTAGAAAGGGCCGGTAGAGACCACACTGGCCTTACTAACCTGCAGTCCAGGAAGAAGTCAGAAAAATGGGAAGGTCGCTGGCTCTAGGGCCAGAGCCAGGAGAGGCAGGTGAGGCATCTGGGCACAACACTGAAGGAGGCGTCCACTCCCGGGTGCCGCCAGTGCCCGCATGACCCTGAGACTGCGCACTGACTCAGGGTGTGCGGGGTAGGTGCCTCACGGCTTCATCCGAGTCCCGGCCTTGATGTTGCCACCCCTTTGAGCACCTTCTCTGCCTCCTCATTCGCTCAGACTCTGGTTGTGTGAGATGACCCCTGTGACCTCCCATCCTGCTGGCCTGTAACCCCCTTCACAACATCCCTCTGGGTCTGCCGAGTCTCCTCTTCTGTTACTGGCTAACCTGAAAACGGACCCAGCTGAAGGTCACAGGAGGTGGTGGTGCCACGGGGCTGACACATCACCCCAGCCAGTGGGCCTGTGTGTTCCCGTTCACATGGCTTGCCTTGGGACAAGGCCCCTTTCAGAACCGGGCCTGATGGTGGGTTCCCAGCTCTTCGTGAGGTTGATGGGGCCACTGAGATTCGAGACCCAAATTTCATCCCATAGACCCACATAGGGAACCAGCTGGGGCCCTGATCCAGGATTAAGATTAAGAGCGTTCAAAAGGCCTGGAGCATAAGCGGATGGAAGTACAATTCAGGTCAGCCAAGCATTGTTGAACACCTACTATGTGCAGGCCACTATGAGTATCATCATGACCTGAAAGAGTGGCCATCTTACTTTACAGTTATTTCTACACACAACAGCCTTCTCCACCAGGCCCACAGTGTCCACATGGGGTCAGGGACTTTATCTCGCTTCCTTCTGTGCCACACCTTGACCTCTGACCCTGAAATGACCTCAGCCCCAAGCACAGTGGCTCTGGCACAGATGGGAAGCTCAGCAAAAAGCATTTAACTGCATGGAACTGAATACAGTAGGTGGAGCCAAGGCTCTCTCTTGGTCCCACACGGAGAGGTAGATGGGGGATGCCGAGCGGCACAGGGCAGAACCACGCAGGAGCTGTCAGCTGAGATCCATGGGGCTGCCCAGGTACTGGGGGCGGGGCATCAGAGAGACATCTCCAGGAGCCAGGTTCTCCTGGGCACTGTATTGGACCCTCCACTTCCACCCTCTTCTCCCTGAGTGGATGCTGCTCCCTCCCTCTCGACTGAAACTGTTTGCTTTGCTCTGTCCCCCAGAAGTCCTTTCAGAACTTGAGGATGGGGACCTAGGGTAATACTCAAAATATTTAATAACCAGCAAGGCAGAGGCGTTGGCCAATCGGAAGAGAAGCATAACACCAAAGTGCATCCAGGACCCTCAGGAGTGTCGGTCATTAACCCTGCCACTGCTGGTTCATGAGGAGGTCCCTGGGATGGGCTGGGTATCTGGGGCAGGGCTGGGGGGCATCCTGGGGGCACTAAGACTCCAGGTTTTCAGGATCGATACGTCTGTGCAGGACATGCTGGCAGATGTCAGCCTCATCGCAGCGTGAAACAGCCAGTCCTGACTAGTGTTTTTCTCCCTGCTGCAGACAAGCTGACGGAGGAGGAGTTCATTGAGGGGACCCTGGCCAATAA
Organism: Carollia perspicillata; assembly: GCA_004027735.1. Taxonomy (NCBI): domain Eukaryota; kingdom Metazoa; phylum Chordata; class Mammalia; order Chiroptera; family Phyllostomidae; genus Carollia; species Carollia perspicillata. Next base: position 2,678 of record PVKM010033898.1, read on the forward strand.
AGAAATTCTGCGGCTGATTCAATTTGAGCCTCAAAAAGTGAAGGAAAGGGTCAAGGAAAAGGAAAAGAAACCCTGATGCCAACCGCTGAACTCTCCTGCCTCCCCTTACTGCTCACATAAACACACACACGCACACACACGCACTCACCCTGCACATACACACACGTGTGCGCAGAAACACACCAAGAGGCCACGACAGCGGCCTCCAAACCCACAGCATGTTGAACCCACAGCACAGCTCCCCGCGGAACAAAAGCGTGTTAACGATCTGCTGGCCCCTTCCTCCCTAGCCTGCCAGAGCCCGTCCCATCACACCCACCTCCCCGTCCCACCCGCCAGCCCACAGCTCCAATGATAATCCCGGGATTAAGTCACAGGACTCCTGAACATCACCCCCTGAGTAAGCTCCTTTGCGGATTGCTGGGTAGGCAGGTTCTAATAAATGTGAGAGTCGCGGGGCACGCAGCGGGCTGGTGGTTCTTCAACCAGAAAAGCAAATGACTTCTGCCAGTTCAATCTCAAAGACAGGGACACGTTGCCATTGCAGTCACAGGTCGGGGTCTGGGACTGTGGTGGTGAAGACAGTGGACAAGGCCCTGCTCTCGAGGGGCTCAGGGTGCACAGGGGACCACAGACCTCAGAGCTGCCATTGCAAGGGGGAGGTTCCCATGGAGATGTGCAAAGCACTGTGAGCTGTCACAGGAGGGGCTGCCTGGTCCAGAAGATCAGAAAAGCTGTTCTTGACGAAGAGACATTTGAATCTTAAGACCCAGAGCACAGTCATGAGGGTGAGGGTGAGGGTGGAGGTGGGGAAGCACTGTGTCTGGGCAGACACCCTGAGGCAGGATGAGAGTTCCTATGTGGAGGCCAGTGTGGCAAGAGCCAGAAGGAGGGGGGTCGGCGAAGGGCGAGTGAAGCCTGACAGTCTGTCAGGGCCAGACCACACCAGCCTTCCTTGCAGCCCAGGGGAAGCATTCAGCTTCCCTGTAGGGACAGTGGGATGCTTGTGGGGTTTGGAGCAGGAAGAATGTTTGCTGGAAGCAGGGTAGAACTAAATCAGAGGGGCAAGCCTGGGGGCAGGGAGGCTGCAGGTATCATGGGTCTAGTTGCCTAGGTGGCTTGGGCTGGGGACCAGCAGTGGGATGGAGAGAATGGGGCCCCTCTGGAGATACGAAGGAGGCAGACTCCTCCTCCCTGGTTGCAGGTGGAGCGGGAGCAGCAAGGATGGCAGCCAGGTGTGTGGCTTGGTTGCTGGGTGAACAGGGATGCTATCTGTCCAGCTGGGAATGGGATGGGGGGAGTGGCTGGGTTCAGGAGATAATGACAAGTTCAGTTTTCATATGGTGAAAGGTGAGGACAGATGTGCTGGAGGTCCCTCATTTTAGAGACAGGAAAAGGAGGCCCAATGTCAGCAAGCAGCTTGCCCAGCTGATGAGCAGAGGCCAAGGCTGCCCACTGGTCCATGTTGCCTCACAAGAGCAGCAGGGCCTGGGCCCCCCAGAAATCACTCCACCTGTGGGTTCTCAAGGTCACTGGAGTCATTGTTTGGAAGGCCCATTTATTCTCCAGTTTTAAGTTCCAAGGTGAGGTCAGAAAAATATGCAGATGTCCTGGATACTTCATCGACCTGTGTGTACCCCCTGAAACAGGGGCATCTCCACCTGCCAGTGTGCATCCCCGGAAACAGGGGAGTTTCTGCTTGCAGGTGTGCAGCCCCCAGAAATGGGGGAGTCTTTGCTTGTTGGTGTGCACCCCCTGAAACGGGGGAGTCTCTGCTTGTTGGTGTGCACCCCCTGAAACAAGGGAGTCTCTGCTTGTTGGTGTGCACCCCCTGAAACAGGGGAGTCTCTGCTTGTTGGTGTGCACCCCCTGAAACAGGGGAGTCTCTGCTTGCAGGTGTGCAGCTCCCAGAAACAGGGGAGTCTCTGCTTGCTAGTGTTGGGGGTGGGCCCCGCCCCCGCCCTCCACCCCCAGCTTTAACCACAGCAGTGGCACAATGGCCATCACCAGAGAGCGCTGCTTTTTGTGGAGGGTGAACTCGAGAGTAACCTTAACACTTAGGTTTGGAGCCAGGCATCCTGCTAGAAGCTGGGCATTATTTCATCAAGGGAGGTGTTATCCCCATGGTGGAGAGGGGAACGCTGCGGCCATGAAGCCAGAGCGGGATCTGGTACTTAAACAGACTCCCTTTGATTGCACTAGGCGGCATCAGTAGTTCTGACGTGGAGGTGACAGGACAGAGAATTCGGCAATACCACAATACTGAGACTGGGAGGAAGAGGAGCATCTGGGCCAGCAGTTCTGAGAGGAGGAAAGTTATTATTAGACTCACCTACCAAGACACCCCTCTGGCGTCAGACTTAGTGAGGCACCCAGGAGCCAACACCAGGGAAGAAGGAAGACCTTGGGTCTAGCCCAGGGTGGTCTCAGGGCAGAACCAAAGGGCTCAGTGCCTCCCTCTGGTGCTCCTCCTCCACCCCCCACACTGCCCTCCTGAGTGAATCTGGTTGATTGGAATGTGAGGTTGTAGGTTTTTCACTCCGCTCTGAGGTCAGGGCATCCATGTCACTTGAGGCTAAAATGACAGACACTGCATAGTAGCCTTGTTGGTCTGTCATTCAATGAGAGGCGTAAAGGGGTCACTGGATCTCCTACTGGCCAGTGAAGAGCCCCAGAGTGGTGACCTAATTAGCACTCATTAGCTTGGGTGGCAGGGCTGCTTGAGCTGGGGTCCTGTATAGTCCTGGGGCCTCTACAGAGAAGATGCTTAGAGAACCCAGTATCAGCATCGAGTCTAACTGGATCGAAGAGAAGAGGAGATAGAGGTGGTGATGAATTATGTCATGCAAGGGACAGAAGACCCAACACGGACTGTTTTGGCACAAGTGGCAATTGACTGACTCATTAACTGAAATTCCAGGAGGAGCACTAGCTTTAGGTCTTGCTCAGTGCAGGGCCTCTGACAATGTCTCAGGGCTCTTTCTCCATCTCCTGGGTCTGCTTTCTACTGTGGCAGCTCCATTCTCAGGCAGGCTTTACCCCATGCTGGTTCTAATTTCAGCAGAAAAAAATGCCTTTCTATGTACAGTGAGTCTTAGCCAAAATCCCAGGACCATCTCTGACTGGGTATATACCCATCCCTGCTCCAATATCTGGGCCCAGGAGGAGGCCATACTCAAACTGGCCCAGCAGAGTTTCGTGTCCATCCTTGGGGCTGAGGATGGAGTTGAGACAATTCAACTTCAGGAACCAAGAGTGGGAGGTAAGTGGTCTCCAAGGTGAAGATTTGGGTGCTATTCGTATAAGAGGGATGAGTTGTAAAAACATGTTCGCTATGGAGACTTTGGGAAGTCACTTCACCTTTGCAGTTCTGCTTCCTCGTGTACCTGTAAACTCGATGGCAGAAATGGGTCTCATCAAGAAGAAAAGCCAAAGTGCCCTGTCCCCTATTGCCACCTGCTCTCACAGGACCCCAGACTCTTGGGCAGTGCCCTCAGTTATTTTTTAGCACCCCCACAGGTTCACCGACAGGTCCCTTAGTGATGGGAACAGAGCACTGAATTCTCTTGGGCATGGGAGCCCTTCAGCTCCAGTGAGAAACAAATGCAAAAGAATCAACAAAATACAAATCAAATTAAATAAACTTGTTAATTTTAATCATTACCAGGACCAGAGCAAGCGGTATGTGTGTGCAACCCCATTTGTGGAGTGAGGGGAGAAGGACATATTTACAAAGCTATGAAAAAAACCTTCCTTCTCCTATTAATGAGAGGGTTCCGGATAACTGACCCCTGGCAGCATCTGACGCTCGTGAAACATTTCCTTCCTGTGTCATCTGATGCACGTGTACTGGGCACCTACTCAGAAGGAGCTGTGCTGGGTACAGGCTGGGAAAACAACATGGCCCCAGATTTCCTGGAGCTAATAGGCTCACGAGAAAAGGCAGGGACATTTGCAGAGAGGAAAAATTAGGACATGTGATTTGGCAATTGAATCATGGATAACCTGTACACCAAAAAACAGATCTTTGTTACGCACTTGCCTAATGCCTTGGAAGCTGCTTTCGTTTCATCTTTTGCAAAGCAGAGCCAGGACTCAGGCAAGGGCCAGATGAGCAGTGACCTCAGATGCAAAATTCAATGGGAAGGAGACAAACAACTCAGCAATCAACATAAATTGTCTTGGAATGCAATAGTTTAAAAATAAAAATTAATGTTAAAAAGTACAGAATGAGCAAAAGTGCACTTGCACGAGCTGGCCTGGCTCCCCTCACCCTCATCCCAGCCCTGGTTTCAATGAAACATCATTTGTATGATGGCCCATAGGCTGTAGTTTGCAGATTTGATTCTTTTTAAATATTGCACTAAGATGTTACTGACCTCGACAATCAAAGATTTTTTTAAAGTACTCTCAAATCATACACCCTCATTTGCCTCTAGTCCCAGCCCTACTGCAAAGTGCCCTTGAAAACAGAGTTGCCAGGTGCAATACAGGATGCACAATTAAAATGGAATTTTAGATAAAATATATCCCAAGGGATATATGTTTACAAGGTTATTTGTTTATCTGGAATTCAAATGTAATGGGGCATGGTGTGTTTTTATTTTCTAAGTCTGGCAACCCCACTTGAGAAGTGACTTATAGCCCCCTTCTAACATAAGGCACTATTTAGTCCCGCGACATCACACCCCACCCACACACACGTACATTTTACACACTAGACAGGCAACATTCCTAGGCATCAACACCCTGTTTCCATAGGATTCTCTTCCTCCCATCTTCTTTCCACTCCTTGCCTTAGAGTTTCGGCCACTGAACCAGACCCTAACTTCCTGGGCCCTCCTCAGCCTCCAGAAGCACCCTCTACTCAGGGCCTGGGGCACAACTCGGATTCCGTGTGGGCAGAACGGGTCGCACAGGCCCGGCCCCCTCAGTGGCCCCAGGCACCCCCTCCCCCCGTGTCCCCATCCCCAGCACGTCAGATCCACTGCAGCCCTATCGCTTCACCTGGCCCTCCAACTCTCAGCAACCGTTTCCACACGGAGCGTGCAATTCCTGTCAGTGGGCACTAGGGGCAGGGAGCGCAGTGGCAAACCTCCCGGAGCACCAATATGTCAGTGGCAAACCAAAAATGGCAGAGAATGGGAGGGCAAGCAAGGCTCAAAGAAGCCAAGATGAGAAAGGCAGGCAGAGCCAACAAGAGGAGGAAAGGACCAATGGGGGCCTCTCAGAGGGGCCCTCGGGGCTGGGACCAAACCTGAGAAGAAGGAGGGGGCTGTTACAAATAAGATAGAACTTCTGCTGAAGACTTGAGATGGAGAGAGGAAGGAAAGACTTAGGAGAGGAGGAGGGGAGAAGAAGGAAAGGAATCAGGTTCTGTGGGCAGTAGGGGTGCCACTCTGTCTGAGGACGGCAGGTGTGTCACAGCCAGACTGCTGAATTCAGAGCATCGCTGGCTTGTCCCACCATTGGCCATCTAGGTGGGGTTCTAACTCTGCACACTTGGGCTTGCGTCAGAACTACCTGGGAAGCTCATTACCCAACTGCCACCCCTGGCCATCCTTCCAGACACACTCTCCCAGACTCTGCCAGGAGCCAGACTATGCAGGTAGAACCCTTCCCAGCAGGCCCTTCTACACCCAGCACCCAGCCCCACACGGAAACCTTGTGCCACCAGGGGTAAAGGAAGAGAAGCTGGCTGCCCTATTTCATAGCAGACATCTCTCTGTATCTTGGGGCTCCATTCACTTGAATACAGGGCCAGCTGCAGAAGCTGGTGGTCATTCCAGAAAACAGCAGTTGAGTTATTAGGATGACAAAGGCAGGCAGAAGCAGTGAGCATTACGCAACCTCAGGGAGAGCAAAGTGGACTGAGTGTAAGAGCAGTGTAGTGAGTGTGCCCCCCAATACCCGTCTGGCTTGGCCGCCTCCTCCTCCACCACCCGCCACCTCAGGAGTCCCCAGTGGTCAGAGCCAGAGCTCAGCTGCCTTCCTAGGTCTCATTCTCCTCGAGAATCTCCTCCATGGTGTGGGCCAGAGAGAAGTCTCCCTCACTGCTTTCGGACAGGCTGCTGCCGTAGGACCAGGCTGCATGGCCCCGCTGGGACCCGGTGCCCAGCCTCCCCGGGCCCTGATCAGTCATCTGCAGGAGCTGCCCACTGCCAGGCGAGGACTGCGGCCTCTGCAGGGCCCTGGCACTGTCTCCCTTGGAGAACTTCTTAGGACAATTCCCCAGGAACCGGAAATTCTTCTCCAGGACCCAGGCTCTGCAGCCTGAGTGGTGGGCTAGCAGGAAGCGGACCCAGTGCTTCCGCAGCTCAGCCTTCACCTGCCAGGGGAGAAGAGGGCAGGGTTACTGTCTCAGGGTCATTTGGCCGTGAGTCCTCTCAACAAATATTTACTGACTAGGTGGTGAATCTGTGCCAGCTTGGGAAACATACCTTCTACTTGGGGAAAATGAACAAAGAGGAGCAAACCAACCCCTGTTAGCACAGCAGATGGAAGTGACGTGGGAGTCCATTAAGCGAAACAAGGAGGGAAGGAAACAAAGTTTGGGATATGGTTGAACAGAAAGGAAAAGGAAAGGACTGTGTCAAGGTGGCATCGGAGGCCCGCCTGACGGATGAAGGACCCTGCATGAAGTAGCAGCCAAGAGCAAGATGGAAGTGGGTTTGCTGTCAAGAAGCTTACATTCTGGAGGAAGGAGACAGAAATAAATGTTTGAACCTGGGACGGGAGGAGGAGAAGATGAAAGGGGACTGGAAATTCCCCTGACTCCTGAGGTCAAGAGAAAACCATTCTAGCTTCTGCCCTCTTCAAGCTTCTTTCCAGAGGAGCAGAGAACTAGTTGGGGATATGCAATAATAGGGATAATAAAAATGATCATAGTTATCAGGTATTGGGCCTTTATCATGCCCTGAGCTCAGCATGCCCAGGGCAACATTAGAAGGTAGGGATGGTTGTTATTCCCAATTTACAGATGAGCAAACTGAGGCTCAAAGAGCCACAGTGACCTAACTCAGAGCTCCCAAGTGAGTGAGTGATGGCTACAGTCCGGACGTCTGGACTCCAGAGCTCAAGCTTGTGTCCTCCATCACCCTCCCACTGCCAGCCTGTCTCCAGCAGGGCCAGGATGAGGCTCTGAGCTTCCTTACATGCACCCCATCTCCTTTTCCCACTGATCTAAGCTACCTCCTACTCTCACCCCTGGAAGCACACAGTGCAAATTTGTCCCATTGCAGGGTGGTCACTGGACACTCGCCCATGGCACCGTCATGGAAACAGGGGACCCTGGGGGCAGCAGGATGCCAGCCCAGCCTCACAGGAAGCTAGATGGCAGCATGGAAAACATACCTCTCCATTGGCAAAACAATATTGCAAGGCCACAAGCAGCCCCTGGAATGGAAAGAAGAAGTGGCATGAACTTTGACTCGGCAAGCGCTGTGTCTGAAAGTACAGAGTCCCGCCCCAGTCCCAGTAGCCCCCAGGAGAGGCAGGCACCTACACTGCTTGCACTTCCTAGAGCTCGTCACACTGGGCAACTGGGTTTCCATGAGGGCTCTTCCTTTGACACCCACCACCCATACCAGCCTGGGTGTTTGCCGAAGTACTCGTAGGTCAATGATGATTAAGTCCCAAATCATTCATTCATTCAGCTATACAAATACCATGCAGGGCTGCTGGCCCATTTCTCCTCATCCATGGCGGGCATTCCCTAATTTTTTGCCTCCCTTGAATCCTGTCCTTTTGGAAACTGACCTTCCCCTGGGCTTCTGTCAGGGTTAATCATGCAGTCCCCAGATTCTAGGATGGCCATCACTACAATATAATCCACCCAAATGGTCATGTGACCAATCTGAGATCTTGTCACTGGGAAAGAGAGGGTGGTACCCTCTTCCCTAGATTTGCCAGATTTACAGTCAAAATAAGCCTGGAGATACTTCTGGGCATCTTGCCAGCTACATGGAGAAAGCCCGCCTAAGAATGAAGCCAACAGAGAGAGGAGCAGGGGCTGGAGGCGGTGAAAGGCAGAATTTGGTGATGCTGTCTGAGTGTCTGGATCCAGTGATGCCTAATTCTGATGTTTTCATTTATGTGAGATAGTAAACACCTCCTTCCCTTGTCAAAATATTTCTTTAGAAAATATAGATGATTTCACACCAGTGGTTTCTCATTGCACTTAGATGAAAATGAAACACAACCACCACAGGCACTAAGGTGATCTGAGCTGTCTGTGCCACTGGCCGCATCTCATACCATGCTTCCCCTGGGCCTGGTACCCCAGCCACACAGGCCTCGGACTTCCTCCAGCATCTCCAGTTCACATAGTACTTACCTGTTGCTGTGTTGCTGCTTAACTTAGTGGACCAAAACCATACAGATTATCATCTCCCATACTTTCTGTGGGCCAAAAATCTGGCAGTGGCTTAGCTGGGTGATCTGAAGCAGGTTGTAGTCCAAAGGTTGGTAGGAACTCCAGTCATCTGAAGGCTTGAGTTGCTTCCGTGATGGCTCACATGCCTGGCCAGTTCGTGCTGGTTGCTGGTAGGAGCCTCAGTCTCCCTCCACAGAGCTGATTGAGTGTCCTCGTGACATGGCAGCTGGCTTCCCCCACAGGGGCCAAGTCAAGGGAGCAAGGCAGAAGCCACACCCTGTTTAGGTGTGGCTTTTCTGCCCTGATAGGCTGCATACCTTCACGTCCCCAATTTTTATGGTCACACGTCTTGCCTGGTACATTGTCAGACCACTTGTAAAATATGATGGGACCACTTCTTTCTATCCTCTTCCTAGTTATGTAGAATTCTGGACCCAAGGATCACAATGAAAACAACAGGCCACCTTTATATGGCATTTTCAGTGATCAAGTATTTGTGTCAGGGAAGTTTCAATAAAAGGATCATCCTTTGATGTTGGAAAAACTCTCTGGATTCACTGCTTAACTGCCAGAGGTCTGGGATCAAAGATGCTTGAGTTAATGTTTGTTTCCACTGTTTTTCCAGACTCCTACACTCCCTGATTTATTAAACAGTCCCACGTCCCTGCGGTATGAGGGTCTGTGGAGCTGGGGCAGTGTGTCTGATACACTGAAGCTGGCTGTGTAAATCAGGCCCAATGGCTTGAGTGTTTACGGGGAGAATCTCGTAAAACACCAGAACTCACAAGGAAAGCGCATGTTCCAATGTGAGGGTCCCAGTGCAGGCCGACTCTCCCATTTCTCTTAGTAACATTTCTCTCAACCCCATTCTGGTAAGGGAGGTTCAGCACCAGGAAAAATGATGAAATTGAAAAGGAATTATAAGACATTTCCCCGGGGGAAGATTTTTATGCTCTTCCTCGTGGAAGCCTGACATCTTCATGCTGACTATCACAACATTGATCAAATGATATGGATTCTCCCCAGCCATGTGGAATCTTTCATGTCTTACGAGTCTAGCTATTCCAAGGCTATGACTCCTAAACAGGGGCATGGTGGTAGCAGTTAAACATTTTCACAGGTGCAACCTCACTGGAGGCTTGCACGTGCCCTCTATAGGGGGCAGAGCCAGGAGTATTGGCCTCTGGGCACATGATATTAGAGGGCGTCTTGGAGTGCATCAGTATCCTCATGAATGAGTTAGCTACAACAGGATTCCACATCACAGACATGTCTCTCATTCCCTCAGGTTCTGGATTCACTCTTTTAGGAACATCCTGGGGTCTGGTTAACTCTCATCCTAATATAGTAAGTGTGAAGAGAGAGACCCCAGAGGATGTATTTCATCTCTACTTGTCAGCCTCTCCAAAGATCCTCCATGGTAGGAAGTGGTGAAAATCACTAAGCAATAAGCACTTGAAAGAGCGAGAGACTCTCAAAGCAGCAAGAAAAGATCCAGGGCTGACTCCTGCTGATTCACTACGGTATGACCCACCAAATATGCCCCCGTGCATCTGCCCACCCATATTCTCACCTCTGCCTGGTGGGATGGAAGGGAACAGTGCAGGCGTATTAAGAAGGTGGGAGGCCTCGGCCCATGCACACGCACCCTAAGTGTGTTCACTGGCTTAGTCCGCAGAGCCACTCTGCTTGCTCGCACTCCTCAGTGTTGCACAACGGTGAGTGGAGCTCTGTCTGGCTGCAGTTCCAAAGGATCCAGTGTGGTCACTAGTCCCCAGAGATGGTCCTGACGGTTCCTCCCCTCCCTGTATGCATATTCTCTTCCTCACCTCAAGAGGTGGACTTCATTTTTCCTTTGAATCTAGGATAAATTTGTGACTCCTCCTACCAATAATACAATGTGGTAAAAGTGACATTCTGGGACTTCCGCGCCCATGCCTCAGGAATGTTGGAAGTTTCTACTTTCTCTTCTCAGAACATTTGCTCTTGGGATGCTCCAAAAGTCCAGCTGCCATGGTGGGAGATGTCCAAGGTACATGGAGAGGCCACTTGGAGAACTGCAACTCCTTCGCTAATTGGTAGCCTCTGCTCTGAGCTCAGCCAACAGCCCAGGTCAATGCCTAGCCATGCAACTGAGCCATCTTGGAGGTTCCAGGCCAATCAAGCCTTCAGATGTGTGCAGCGCGAGCCCAAAATCACATGTATCAAAAGGACCACTGAATCTGACTCCAGAGAACCCAGCTCATGGAATCACGAGAGATAATAATGTGATTAGTGCCTTAAACCATGACGTTTTGGAGTCATTTGTTATATAGCAATAGATGACTCAGACATGCTCCCTTGCCAGAGAAGCATGATGGGATAGAATTCCTTCTCAGAAATCTGTCCCTTATGGGGGACGAAGGGCCACCAAGTACTACTGATATAACAGCTGCAGCTTGTTGTTTTTATTGTTTTTTTTTTAAATTTGGGATTACCTTTCAAAGAAGATTAAGACCAAACAACATAGGAAACCCAAATTACTAAACCTTAGCTTTTGAAATCTCTCAAAAGATTGACGTAAATTAAACAAGGTTTTATACTGAAAAAAAAAAGTTGCTGATCGGTCCTCTGTCTCAGCTCAAAGCTGCACAAAACTCAGCTCAAATAGGAGGGAAATGGCCATCGTCCAACTGCTCAGCCCACTCCTCAGGCCCTGTCTCCCTGGCTTTTTGTGGGTGTGTGGTGGGCAGGCACATTATCACCACTCTGCCCCCACAATCACGGCACCTGACCCTGTCCGCTGGCAGGGGTTTAAGACTCTGGTGTAGGGGATTTGGGTGTCTCCTGGTTCTGACCTGGTTCAGGGCCTTGAGGGGCACAATGGTATGATGGTTACAAGTAGGGCTTGAGCTTAACCTCTGCATACAAATTAACCTCTGGCACTTATTAGAATTTGCAGGTTCTCCTCTGAGTCTCAGTTCCTTCATTTTTAAAATGGCACAATACTTTCTCCCTCACAAGATAATGTGAGTATTCAATGAGATCGAAAGTATTTGGAGTAGACGGATATTTTTTAGTATACCATTTTAATTCCTCTGCTCGTATTCATACTATATGTTTTTCATTACTTTCCTGGTTTTGTACCAGAGGCTACAACATGTATCTTAACTTGTCATAAGGTATTTCATATTAATACTAACAATTCTTGTAAAATATAGAAACATCTTAATACAGTTCTATTTTTCCTTGTTCTTTGTGCTATTATTATTATAAGATATTAGATCATTATATAATATAGTTTATAGCAATAATAAAGTTTATAATTATCTTATTAAATCTTATTTTTAAAATCAGTTGAATAAAAGACAAAAATATATCTTTACATCTTTCATATTTACCTATATGTTTACCTTTTCTAGTGCTCTTTCTTTGTTCACTTTTGAGTTTTGACTCCTGTCATTTTGCTCTACCTGAGAGACTACCCCGGTACTCCTCTTAAGGAGGGTTGCTGGCCATAAATTCTCTTAGTCTCTGTTTATTTGAATATGTCTTTTTTTACTTTAATTTCAAAGCAAAATTTTTGCTAAATATAGAATACCGGATTACATTAAATTATCTTGTCTTTCAGCATTTTGATTATGTCATCCACTGCTTTGGAGTCTCTTTCTTTTTCTTTCTTTCTTTCTTTCTTTCTTTCTTTCTTTCTTTCTTTCTTTCTTTCTTTCTTCTCTCTCTCTCTCTCTTTCAGTTACAAAATGTAACTGTAAGGATGAAGCAGTGGTTATTGGTTAAACAATCCACATTAATAGCTTTGAAGTGTGCGGGCTCTAGTTCTTAAATAAAGATGACAAATACCAATCAGATTCTCATAACATTGTTCAGGATCTAAATAAGCATAATTCTGAACACAGTTCAATACACAAAGCTAAGAGTGATAGTGCAATCACCAATGATCAAACCAAAGGCATTGTTTTCCAAATCACTTTCCATTAAACAGAATTCTAGCTTTCTAAAAGTCTACATCTACATAAAACTCAAAACAATCTAATGATGTTTCTACCTGAGATCAAAACAAGTTTATATTTTCGTATTTAAACATAATTCTTGACATTGAGGTAAATCTGAAATCACATGATGTATTTTGTCAAATTTTCCCTCCAAAATTTAAGCCCTGCTTTAGAGAGAAATTCTCATGATACACATAAATATTTATGTATTTTTCTTCAAAGACTAATGACAAATTTACAAGGTTAATAGGCTCGAATTGGAACCATGATGCTAATATGAAAATAAAAACCCACACATTTGTAAAACCCACACATTTGTAAAAAGTGTTCCTGCATGGTATAATATGAAATGTGATCACAGAATCTATGTACATATAAGAATCATTAAGAGTTTAGGAATTAAGCTAATTTTAAGAAAAGTCATTCTATAATTTTTTGAAGCAGAGGTTGTAAAGTTGTGATGTATCAAAATATATTGTACATATATAAAAACTCCAAAACCAAGTATGAGCCTAATTTGGCAATAACTGCGACTCGAATTAAAATCTAAACACAACTGGATCTTTACTGTGGCAATGCAACTTTTTGCTCTGTGGCCTGAAGGTTTTACTGAGGCAACAACCTCTTATCTCTTGCTTCTCCTCACATTCCCCAACCCCTGCCCCCAGCTTCCTTTTTCAGGGCTGTCTTTGGCAATGCCTTCAAATCTTGAAAGCGGAAGAACCCATTACAGTAAATGAGGAGGGTGAAAGGCAATGCTACATATGATGTAAAAT
>PVKM010033899.1:0-15788 GCA_004027735.1 Carollia perspicillata
GACAAACTGACCCAATTACCTGACATTTTACAAAGAATAAAATCGTGCATAGAACGGCTGAAAAAGTAAGAATTTAAAAAAATGTATGTGCCTTTTAACATTTCAGGTGACGTCACAGCTCAGATCTCTCTCCAGTCTGCGCTGAAGTTCAACGGCGGAGGCCACATCAATCACAGCATCTTCTGGACAAACCTGAGCCCCCACGGCGGCGGGGAGCCCACAGGTTGGTGTCTGTTGGTGCGGGCTGAGTGACATCTTGCAGCACAGGGGTGGCTGGGGGTTTTTATGTTACCCTGATTCTCTCTGAGGCGTCATCAGGGCACAGTCTTTGTAGCAAGGGGTACAGTCGAGCTGTGACTTTCAAAGGGACATCGGTCAGAATGGAGCATGTGTGCAGAGGGTTGTGTCATCAGTCACTGCGCACACACAGTGTCATGGTGTCGACCTGGGGTTGAAGTGTGCGTCACTGTCCATCAGGGACAGACCGAGAACCCGCGTTCAGAAAGGACCTTTCCCGTCCCGGCTGTAGGAGCTGGGGCGAGACGCGAAACCGTTCATTCTGCACCCCACTCTCTTCATCTGCGCGGTATGGGGACGATAACAGGGCTGCTTTGAGAATTACATGAGTCACCGCACGTCAGGTGCTTAGAGTAGTGCCTTTGGCTACGATTTTGCTGCTCTCGCTGAGGGACAAGAAGTCCGTTGTCCCTGGCAGCCGGTTTCCCGGGTGAGACCCCTGCTCGCTGCAGGCGGTGCGGGAGCGCAGAGCTGACGTCCGGCCCGCCGCCCTGTTCACTCTGCTTCTGTGCGGCGTGCTCGCCGTGGCGAAGGTGTGGGGCACACGTGTAGCTCCCCTGCCTTGTTTCTGGGCTCCTGGAATGCACCTCGGATTTCTCCGAGTGTGTGTGTTCTGAGTGTGCCCCAGAAGGCACCTTCTGCGCTTGACATCAGCAGTTTCGTTGGGAAGCAGTTGGGAAGCAAAGGCCGGCGGGGGACTAAGTATGGGAAGCGGGACAGCTTATTTTTTGTGGGTTAGGTCTTCAGACCGTGATGTGATGCTGTCGGTTTTGTGAGTTACCGGAGTATCGGACACTCTCCTGTTCAACCAGCGGGTGTCGGCACTCTGTCATTTCGTGTCCTGTGTCCCTGTATTCCATCACCTGTGCTGGCCTACTTGATTTAGTTGATGTGCTCAGTCTGGAATTATATTCTATATTACCGCAGAATAAAGGGCTCTAGCCCCTTTAAGTGTAGCCTTAGTTCAGTGATGGAGAAAACCACTCTGTGAACTGATAGCACTGAGCCTGGAAGGCTCTCGGCTGCCTTGCGGAAGAGCCAGACACCAGCTGTAACGCCGTGTTCCCGGATCGTGACGGAGTAGGTGGGGTGGAAAAGTCCGAGTAAAACTTGTAACGAGCGGGAAAATGGACGGAGGCTCTTCTTCGTCCCTGGTGGCTGTGGCGCAGTGAGTGACGCAGTTGCTCGCCGTGCTTTGGTGACAGCCGTGCGATTAAAACTGAGAGCCTGGGACCCCGGTCTCAGGGCAGAGTCCCGCAGGCGGCGGGGGCTCAGCTGGGTCTGCTTGTTCTTCTGCGTGGTGTTGTCTGACGGGAGCACTTTCACACGGGTAATAAAACACTGTGATTGTGGCCTTCTGTTCATTTGTGGGAGTTCTTTGCTTTTTTTTTTCTTTTGAATAGGGGAGTTGCTGGAAGCCATCGTCCGGGACTTTGGCTCCTTCGCCAAATTTAAGGAGAAGTTGACCGCTGTCTCCACTGGCGTTCAAGGCTCAGGCTGGGGCTGGCTCGGCTTCAATAAGGAGCGAGGATGCTTGCAGATCGCCGCTTGTTCTAACCAGGACCCCCTGCAAGGAACGACAGGTCAGCCTGCAAAAGTGTCGCACGTGCATGGGCGGGGGCAGCTCACTAGAAAGCACTTCACCTGAAACACGAAACCCTAGCACAGGGCTCCAGCCCGGGGTGAGCGCACACTTGTTTGATGGAGCAGATCTTCACAGATGCGCCCCAGAGTGTGTGTGAGCCAAGGCGCTTGAAAAGTTCTCTCTTTCTTGAAATCTTAAATCTTATCAAAAATGAACACGTGTAATTTTAGAAACATGGGTAAAAGGTCTTAAACGTAAACCGCTTCATTCGACGGGGAGTTCGTGCCAGCTCACTGATGACACGCGGGAAAGAAGAAAGGCAGATGGACGAACAGCAGAGCACGGAAAGGCCTCGGCCGTCAGACCCCGGATCTGCTCTCTGCGCCCAGCGCTTGCGCCTGGACCCGGGGGAGCCTCCCAGGGCGTTTCGGAGTCTGACGCCGTCTGGCCTGGGAGCACTGGCCGCGCTGCTCATGCATTCCTTTTTTGTGTTGAGCCGGGTTGAATCGGAAGTTCTTTAGGAAGAAGAATCGTCAGTCATCCAGCAGTTGGCTGGAGCCGTGGCCTTTGATGTGAAGAAGCTAAAGCGACCTCCTAACGTCAAACGGCAGCGGTGCTCAGCCTCCTTTTCCGCCTCTGCACACGTCAGACTTGGCTACGTGACTCTTCCCTGGACCTGCTCAGATTTTTCTAGAACCTGAACAGCTCTTTCGTGAGCGGGAGATGCCACAGAATTTGTAAAAGCAGCACCGGCTTTGTGAGCGCTGAGCTCTGCCGCAAGTCGGGGGCCCCTGTGTGGGCGCCTGCCTGGGGAGGCGGAGATTTCCGGGGGGTGGGGGGGAACCAGCCACACCTCCTGTGTGTCTCCTTCTTCAGGCCTCCTGGGTTTTCCTTGGTAGCTTGTTCTTTCCATTAGTGTCCCAGGAACGCTTTTATTCTCCAAGACCGACCTTAGCCTTGGGGGGCAGGGCAGGTTTCTTACCGCCTCCCTGAGGACTCAGGACCTTTGCAGGGTCCTCACTCACCCCCACTGACAACACTCTCTTACTGGGACCCCCAGTGAGGATGAGGAGACCTGGCTCTTGGATGAATCTGTTGGTATTTTAGGAGCAACTATTAAAATACGGTAGTTGATTGATTTTCCCAGGTCTATTGCAATTATTTTTAGTACCGGACACATTTTCTTCCAGAGTAAAGTTCAGACTCTTTTTATGGGAACGTTCTTACGCACATTTCCTGCTTATATAAGAGACCAGAACATGGAGGAGGATGTTGTGAAGGGGGACTGGATGCAGAGGGCAAAGGTTGAGTTGAGACCACGCAGTGCTCATGCTGGAATTTACAGTTTTTTCTTCTTTCTGGTAGGTCTTACTCCGCTGCTGGGGATCGACGTGTGGGAGCACGCGTACTACCTGCAGTACAAAAACGTCAGACCCGACTACCTGAAAGCCATCTGGAATGTGGTCAACTGGAAGAACGTCAGCGAAAGATACGCAGCCTGCAGAAAGTGAGGCGCGGGCACCGCGCCGGGCGCACGGGGCGCTCCCGGCTGCTTCCGCGGTCGCGCCGGCCCCTCGCGTGCCCGGGCTGCTCCGTCCAGGCCTCTCTGACCGCAGCCTCTTCCAGTGCCCGATACACAGCGCTTCAGTGCAGTGAATGGCGTCTCGATGTAGAGTTTTTGTTACTGGGCGCCCGTTTGAAAATGCTAACTGCTTTGTATGATTTAAGTCTTTTGATTGAACATTTTCTTGAGAGAGAGAAAATACCAGGAGGTCACAAATGCCACTATCAAGCCATCGAAAGTATCGCATCCCCGTGCTATTGGGGTGTCTTGGGAAGCGTTGCCGATCCTGTTCTGCCGCATTAATAGAAAATCTGGTCCGTTAACCCAGTGTAACAATAAAATACTACATTTCTTTCCCAAGGGAAACGTTTAGTTTTCTACTGAAAATTGCTTATTCTGTAAGTAATCCTACATCTAGTATTCCTTCTCGTAGGTGTCACCCAGTGGTCTTCAATTGTTTGTAGTCACGTGTTGCACAGTTAACACCGTTTTGTCATTAAAATACATATATATGTAACATGGTTGCTGACTGAGAATCGCCTTATTATGGGAAGGAACAGTGGCGGGAGTCAGTTTCTCTGGGGGGAATGTGAAGGCTTGTACGAGAAATGCCCATGAGTGCAGAAAAGCGTGTTTGTAACGTGCTCAGAAGGGACAACTTCGGGCCTAGCTGATAAAATCGAAGACAGGGATGAGGCCACCATCGCTGTGGTGGGGCGCTGGCCCCTCCTTGCGCCCTGTGCTGAGCAGCGCTGGCGGGGCGCCCCTCCCCCCCCTTCCCAGGAGCCAGTGGCTGCACGGTGCCCAGACGCGTCAGCAGTGTGCCTCCTGCGGGAATGTGCCTTCTCAGAGACGTGCTGTTGAGTCATCCATCCATTTGGATTTTCTTTTCTTTTAGAAAAGGTGCAGTCACTGCGGAAGCTTTATATTGTCGAGTGTTTCCAATAAAGGGAAACGAGGCACCTGGTGCAGCGCCGCCACCAATCAGGTTAGGCCCCTGCTTTGCACGCATCCCCGCCCTGCAGAGGGTTGGGCGGCCGCTGGGAGGCCTCCTTTCTGGTTTTTCACACTTAGCCACAGACAGTCGAGGCGAAGGACCCCTTACGGGGGCTGTGGACGCAAGTTGTCCGAAAGAACTTTCAGACAAAATGGGACATCGGGGAGCAGGTCCTGGCCTGCGCACAGTGTGTCCTCTGGTCCCTTGTCTCGCGCTGGCCTCCCAACCTCCTGCACACAGGGACATGCTTCTCCAGGCCTGTCTCAGCCCGGCCACCAGCTGTGGTCCGGTGTGGGGTCCCTGCTGAGACAAACCCTTGGGAAGTGTTGCCCTCACAGTGCTTCCTCCCCTCTGTCCAAGCACCCTGCCGCCACCCTGGGGCCGCCCCGCCTCGGGGGACCCAGTGCCACGTCCTGTGGGTGCAGACCGCCTTGGTGGCCCTTTGTCATCTCGCCCAACAGGTTCTTCGTGAACTTATCCTTCGGGCAACACTACATGGTCTAAGAGTTCTTCCTTCAAATTTTTAAGACTAGAATTTTAAGACAGTCGTTCCTCTTCTCATGCTTAAAACTCTTACCTGCCTGTCCTTTAGTTAAACCAGTGGTTCCCAGTGCCGGTGCACGGTGGAGTCACCTCGGGGGAACCCCACAGTGAGGCTGCCTAGACTCCCACTCAGGGGGCCCAGGCACGGGCATGGGCTTACAGGGGTTTAAGTTTCCCAGGTGACCCTACTGTGCATTCAGGACCGAGGACATGGAGTGACTTGACGCACAGGGGCCGGGCCAGAGAGGCATGGGCTGGGGTAGGAGTCTGTGCGTCATGTTGCCCCTGTACGGGGCCCTGCGGGGCTGCTTGGGGTGGGTGACAAGTAAGTGTACAATGACGTGCATCCACCATTAAAGTATCAGACACAAATGATTTTGCTGCCTGGAAAATCCGCTGCGCTCCACTTACTCATTCCCTCCCCGTGACCCCCTCCGGGAGACCACCGATCCTTTCATTGTCCCCATACTTTTATGTTTTTCCAGAAGGTCACGTAGTTGGAATCACACAGTTCGTCAGATTGCCTTCTTTCATTTAGAAAGTGCATTTGAGGTTCCCTGTGTCTTTTCATGACTTGACAGCCCATTTCTTAGCACTGAGCAGTGCTCCATCATCTGGAAGTGCTCAGTGTATTTGTTCACGCACTGAAGGACATCTTGGTGTTTCTGAGTTTAGGCAATTGTGAATAAAGCTACTATAAACATTTTTGTGGGCATAGACTTTAACTCATTGGGGTAAATACCAAGGATGGTGATCGCCGGGTCATACACTAAGAGTAGGTTTAGTTTTCTGGAAGTGGAGTTGAAAAAAAACTAACAATTTTAGGTGGTCAAGTGTCTACCCCACCATGGGAAGACTCTCACCGGTGGCCAGGGCCCCTGCATGTGATGGAGAGCTGTGTCCCAACAGGGTGTCGGGCCCAAGGTGCGTGTGGGGCTGAAACGCAGCCTCCCTTCCGCCTGCGCGGAGCTGCGCCTGCGCGATTCCCACTGACAGCCAGCTGACATCTCGCTAGCGGTCTCCGATTTCTTCTCTGTCCTAGAGAATTAATCCTCTCCAAGGCCTCCGGGGGTGGGGTGGGGATAGAAAATCATTGTGCCCCCTAAACTTAATCCCTTGCTCCTAAACTCCCCATTCCAGAGTTCGTCCTGTACTCACGTGAACCCAGAGTCATCTGTGCTCCCCTCCCAGCCTCAGGGTTTTTTTAAAAAAACTTTGTATCCTTGTACACGTGACCCAAATCACAACTTAAACACAATGGCCTTTGTTTTTTTTATTTTGGCATTCTTCTTACTTGCTATTATGTACTTTAAATTTATTTCTTTATTTATTGATGAGAGAGAGAGAGACCTACTTGTTGTTCACCTGTTCATGCATGCCTTGGTTGACACCTCTATATGCCCTGACCTGGGATTGAACCTGCGACCCTGGTGCATGAGGACGATGCTCCGACCAACTGAGCTACCCGGCCAGGGCTCCAGGGCTCAGATTGAACTCCAATGCAGCCTCACGGCTCAAGGACCTGTTTCCCTTTTTCTCTAACAGCCTTCAAAAGTTAACCCCCCGAAAAGCTCAATTCTTCCCCCACCCGGAGGAAACCTCAGGATTGCCTCTCCCTCCCCATTACCCTAAATATACAGGGTGGGGAAAAAGCAGATTTAGAGTAATTTATATGGAAAATAATACAGTAATTAGTAAACAGTAATAGAAGAACAATGTGTTTTGCGTACTAACTGTAAACCTAGTTATGCCTACCCTGCATTTGCCCTAAAAGCCACCAGGTAGCAGTATTTCCACGCTTTTGCCCCTCCAGACTCTGCTAAAAAGCTGGGGGTAGGGAAAAACAGACTGGCTCAGGGTGTTGGAAAATCATTCAAGGAGGCCCCCAAGGCACACAATTCTGAATCTTTTTTTGCTTTGATCCTTTGGGAAGGGATGTTCTTTCACTTTTTCTTTCCTTTTTATTCTTTTTATTTAGGAACAATCTCAAATGTGTGTTCAAGTAGCAATTGAAGTACGAGAACCTTAGTTTTTTTCAGACTCTTTCGAGGATCCGTTGCCCAAAGGATGCCCATCGTTGCCAAGCACTTGGTATTTCCTGCAGACTAGGACTTTCTCCTACGCCGCCACTGGACAGCCTTCGAAATCAGGAAATTAACAAGCACTTCTACCGCTATCCTGTGATTCTCAGATGCCATGAAGTAATCGTCCCAATCATGCCCTTTGTAGCCACAGGATCCTTTCCTGAATCAGCGCTGTGTTCAGTCATCACACGCCCTGCCCGAGATGCTGCCGTGGTGTGGTCGGAAGGCCCCACATCACGGACCCTGTGCAAGCGGGAAAAGCACTCCTTTCCTTGCTCTGTGCCTCCAGTGTATTTGGATGGGGGAGCTCGTCCGCTTGCACGGTCTTGCAAAGGCTCCAAACAGGAAACTCCTAAATCTGCCGGAGGTGCGTTTCCGTGGTGTGCCGATCTCAGTGTGCCCTTATTAGTTCTCTTCCTTACGCAGCTAAAAAGTAATTCCCTTTAGGCAAGAGTCCATTTTTCACGTTCTTTGTTCTGACTTATTTAGGTTATGCAACCGCCATCCTCTGTTTTCAGAGGTTTTAAAGAGGCCCGCACCCACGGTAAAGAAAAGCGCGTGTGGGCGTCGACCATGACGTCGTATTTGATTTTATTTTCCCCCCTTCTCACCAAGGAGTTTCTTTCCCCGAGAAGGGAATCAGATTTGTGGAGGTTATAAGTCTTATTTCTTCAGATATGCCCTTTGTTCCTTCTGTCTCTTCCTATTCCTGGAGAAATTCGCCCGTCTCTCAGATTTGTGTGAGGGGGCCTGCTTCTTTCCTCTGCGCTCTGTCCGCCCGGCTCTGTCCTGACGCTCGCTGGTCACGCTGTACCGGTTTGCTTCTCTGGGGTGGGAATTAGGTCTTTGTCCATCGCAGACCCCTAATCACAGGGCTTGACACCGAGCACACGGTCAGTTTAACGGGGAAAACACTGAACAGGTCTTTCCTTTAGATGTTTTCCTCTCGCATTTTAGTCTACTATTTTTCCCAGTTAGGCGGCATATGTGGAAAATGGAATAGAAGGCACTGTCACCAATAGAAGGCTGAGACACCATTTATTCCCGATGACCAGAAGCTGTCCCGTGGACACCGAGCAGCGCCCAGAGCACGACAGGAGATGGTCTCTGAAAACCCAGGCTGTCCTCTACAGGCTGGTTGCTAATCACATCACGGTTTAATCACTGAAGCTTCTTGAAACGTAAAGCGTTTCAAGACATTTCTGGCTCTTTGCTAAGATTTTTCAAATGGCTACAAACAGTGCTTGGCAAGTGGAGCCATTTAAAACGCTGGTGAGAATGACCACGGGCATCGCTGATGGCCCACAACTTGCACTTCGAGGGCCCATTTGCCTCTGTGTTGAAGTGCGCCTAGACCCGTCCTCTGGGGGAGACGCTGGGCCTGCCTCCCGCTGTCCCCGGGCCACCTGCCCGTGGGGCGAGCAGCCTTCTGTTCCAACGCACTGTGTTTCAGTCACCTCCACCCAGCGGACGACGAAGGGGTGTGGACTAGCCTGAAATTTGCATCATGTAATTCCCACTTCCGATGGTTGTCCAAGGGAGACCCCAAACTCTCTGCTGACCAATGTTTATAAAAACCAAGGAATAATCTTTGTAGGAGTTCGCCTGAAGCGTGACTGCGGGGTAGTCGGCCTAGGCGGCCTTCCTCGGGGCAGGTCTGCTCCCTCCTCCCTGCATTGATTCGGTTGTGATAAAGGGGGTGCAGTCCCTCTGAATGTGCCAGGTCCTCCGACCACCACGCTTGGGCTGGGCAGCCCACTGGACGGCTGCCCGAGTGCCCTGCGCTGCTTCGGTCTCGTGCGGACCTCCGTTTACTGAACGGGGGAGCAGACTGTGACGGGGGATGAAAGCCTGGGCTTTGGGGACAGACGTTCCTGCCTGGGATCCTGCTCTGGTCCTGGCTCTTCCTTTTGCCACGGGTGTGACCACTGCCAGGTCACCTGGTTTCCCTGAGTCTCGGCTTCCCCGTCTGTAACGTAGGGGAAGAACACCCCTGGGATGATTAGACCAATAATTAAGTGCGGCAGTCGGCACAGAGCCTGGCCCGTGGCATGTAGCCAACATAGATTTTAAACGTTGGACGTAATTATTACGTGCACACCGGTGTCCTGTCATTGGCCTGCGTGGGGATGACCTCGTAACAGAGGTCCCGAGTGGTGTTGTGGTGGGTTCACCAAGATGAGCATTCATTCATTCATTCATTTGGCAAGAATTTGTTGACAGATTCTAGTGGCTGGTGCTAGAACAATGAGTAAAACATCCAACCGTCCCTCCCTCGTGCAGCTGGCCTTCTACTGGTGGTGAGTGGGGCACGTAATAAGCACGCAAATCGGCGTGTGATTGAAAACATTGCAAGGTGAGAGCGCCAGGGAGACAGAGTGGGAACAAGACGGGAGGGCAGAGGGGGCGCTCCAAGAATGTGGTCACGGTGGGCCTCACCGCGGAGGTGTTGTCTGGGCAAACGCTAGAAGGAAGTAGGGCTGAGGGGTGCAGATAGCTAGGGGAACAGCACCCCTGGAGCCTTGGTGTGGGGGTGAACCCCTGGTGTGTTCCAGAAATTGCCCGGAGACGGAAGTGCCTGGAGGGCAGGTGGCTGGGGGAGCAGAGGGTGGGAGTGGGGGTGGGGGAGGAGTCCACGGAGGCCTGTGGCCTCTGGAAGGATGTTGGCTTTTGCTCTGAGTGAGGTGGAGCCATTGGAGGGCATGGGCGAGGGACCTGCCCTTCAGCCTGAGCCTCCCGGTTCCCTTCCCTCCCTCGTCTCCTTTCTTTCCTCTTCCGTTTCCTTTTCCTTCTGCCCCCTCCCCCCCACACCCTCCCCCCTTTTCAACAACAGCTACTAGTTCCTGTTCTTGTTCTCCTCCTGGCTCCAATTCTTTTTCTTCTTCTTCACCTCCCCCATCTTTCTCTTCCTCTCTTCCTCCCCTCCAGCTTCCGACGCATCAATAGGAAGTTCTCCCTCAACTGCGACATCTGTTCGGCTGTGTCCCTGAGCCACTGGCTGGGTTTCAGACACGGTTATGAAATGTCTGACTTGTGTGGCGTCCGAGGTTGAGCTCTGTGTGTCGACCGCCGGAAAGCCCGGCTCCAGCAGCCGTCAGAGCGCATGTCACAGAGCACATGCCACATGCCTGGCTGCATAACTGCTTGGTTCCCAGTGGGTCCCCCCACTAGCCCCTCGGCTCCGTGGACGCAGGGGCCATGCTGCAGCTGGAAACTCGAGCAGTGTGCCCCCGGGCCCCGCCGCACCACCCTGCACTCACTACGGACTGGTTGAATAACTGAACACGTTGAATTGGTGCGATAGTTTTTATTTTCTTTGTTGCCATCATGTGAACCCTGCACACGATGAAACCTCTGTTCAGAGAGCCAGAGGCAATTGCATTATTGGATAAAAATCTATCTGTTTAAGAATACAGCGCAAGACTGAAATTCATGCCTGCAAGGTGTGGGCCAAGGGGCCCAGCTTTTGTTGTGATTTGGCAATGGGCTGACAGGCTCCCACTCTGCCAATGTGTTGGAAGTCGGACAGGAAGGTTTCAGAGAAACCGTAAGATTAGGTAAGGAAGCCCATTTGTGTGTGTGTGTAAAGAAAAGGATTTAGGACACTCAGTTGAGTGGTTTTTTAACTTAAATGACTTTATTATATTTAATATGGATATGTAATCATTTAAACCTACATAAAAACTCGAGTTTTACAGCTCTTATACAACTATAACAGCAAATAAATGTATCATTTAACGCCAACACAACGATGAGACGCAACTGGGAAGAAGAGCATCGGGGAGACAAGTGGCTTCTCCCCGGGGCGCAAGGGCTGCCCGGCCCCCAGGCGCTGTGTTCTCCCCGGCAGGCTTCCCGCAGGTGGCCCACTCGCCCCACACTCTCCTTCACTGGGGACATTGCAAAGTACGCCTCCCGCCTGCCACCTGCGACGCAGCACCCCTCTGACCTTTGCCGGATCAGAAGGCCGCGTCTGTGAAGCTGGTGTTGGTAGCTCCCCAAGCCGCCAGCGGTCTCGCCTGACGGCTGTGCACTCCGCCAAGTGCACCACCATGGCCAAGGTCGAGTTCTCCTCCGGCTGGAAGCGGGCTGCTAGTGCGCCCGGAAGTGTTTCCTTTAACATTTTTCTATTACTCCTGAAATAAAAGCCAACAACTTAGTAATTTATGTAGAAAAACTTGAAAGTATTCAAATATATATCAGAGGACTGCGGCTTAAAAACATTAGGAAGCGTAGTTACTTATTGTCTATTCATTCAGACCCAAATAGTCAACTTGGCATTTTCCTTTTTCTAAACTTTATTGATTTTAGAGAACGAGAGGAAGGTGAGAGGAGAGAGACAGACAGACAGACAGACAGACGTCGATTTGTTGTTCCATGTATTTATGCATTGGCTGATTCTTATATGTGCCCTGACTGGGGATCAAACCCACAACTTTGGTGCATTGGGACGATGCTCTAACCAACAAGTTGAGCTCCTTGGCCAGGGCCTTGGTATTATTTCTTGTGTGTATGCACACGCGTGTGTATCTGTGTGTGTGTTAGAGAGAGGGGAAGAGCGAGAGAGAGGGAAAGGAGGAGTTATTTTTATAACTATTGACTTTTTTCTTTTTTTAAAATATATTTTATTGATTATGCTATTATAGTTTTTCCAGTTTTTTCTCCTCTTTATTCCCCTCCGCCCTGCACCCCCTCCCACCAGCATTCCCCCACCTTGTTTCATAGCCACGGGTCGTACATATAAGTTCTTTGTCTTCCCCATTTCCCCTACTGTTCTTAACCTCCCCTGTCTGTTTTGTGCCTACCATTTATGCTTCCTGTTCCCTGTACCTTTCCTCCATTCTCCCTGCTTCCACTCCCCACTGATAACCCTCCCTGTGATCTCCATTTCTATGATTCTCTTCCTGTTCTAGTTGTTCGCGTAATTTGTTTTTGTTTTTGTTTTTTAGGTTCATTTGATGGTTGTGAGTTTGTTGTCATTTTACTGCTCATATTTTTGGTCATCTTCGTTTTCTTAGATAAGTACCTTTATATAACTGTTGACTTTAAACTTCTCCTTACATTTGGATGGTACCTAATCTCCTGGAGGGATATTTCAGGAGACTCAGGCTGTATGCTTGCCTCTGGTTCTTTTCAGGATTTTTAACATGAAATCTTGAGATGCAAGTTACTGTGTAGTTCTGGTGAATAAGTGTAAGAATTCAAGAATGCATGGCTTGGGCAAATTCCAAGAGTATTGCTTTTTATTTTCCACTTAAGTCAAATATTTTAAAATTTTTGAGATGGTATTTACCATTTTGTTATATTCTAGACTATTCATTAGATAGTTTATCTAAAACTTACTGATTTTTGTTTGGATTATGATAAACAGGTTTATTATCTCTTTTTAGTCTTTGGTAATTATCACAAAGCAAACTTCAGTTAAAATGTCATTACTTTTTTTCTTGACTTTACACAAATGTTTTCTGAAGTGTTCTGTGAATTCTTCACAAATATGGTATATACATTTCTACTGCCAAAGAATGTATTTGTCTTAAATTTGGGTTTTGAACTCTAACATCTGTGAACATTTGAAATGGAATTATGTTTCAAAATCTAATTGTGAAATTAATGTGGAATCTCCATCTCGAGAATATGAGAGCCTCACTATTTAGATGACCATATGAACGCAAAGTGTAGGGACTTCAATTTCAATGTCATGGTTTGTTTTCTGGTTCTATTTATAGAGCAATTCTAGTGGTTTACAAATACAACATGTTAGGTATTAATTAGCAAAACACACGAATGTTAACATTTAGTTTTTTAGTTTAATCCTTTCTTGGAGAAAGGGCAAAAGTGAATTAAAGTCAGACCATGAAATAAAACTTTAATATGAGAACATGAATTTCTCCTTCATATTCCAAACCCACGACGATCCGGGACACCCATTATTATTTGATTATTTTTTGTTTTCAACCAGATGTTTGGCATTCCGCAGGCCTGGCCACAGTGGGACGTGGCCGACAGACACACTGACTCACAGGCGTGTTTGCCATTGCGGTGTCTTCTGTGTCACGCCTGTTCGCTGCGGGTTTTGCTCACTATTTTTATTAGGGCTTTTACAATCCCATCCTGAAACTTTCCCCCAAACCCTTTCAGTTTTCCTGCCGCAGAGAGATACTGTTACTGTAATTTTGGTAAAGAGTCATCCCTCCAACACTGTTTTTTCCCTCCAAGTTAGGATTGTGCTGAGCAGGCTATACTTGTGTGTCCATGAACTTGCCATTATGCAATGTTTCCTGTGCATACCACTACTTAGTTCGCTGACACTTTATATAGGACTCACACACAAACTTAAGAAGCATGCTAGAAGCCTCAATTCACATTTTACGTTTTTCAAGGTGTTGAGATGGGTGTATAAACACACAGGTACACTCAGTTACACGTTTAGTGACAAAACATGTTATTGAGCCATGAGACGGAAGGTTGTCGCAAATGGAGGGTGAATCAGTTAGGGAAATTTAGTTGCAAAAAAAAAAAAAAAGAATCCCAACCCACACTGGCTTAACCGGAGAGGACAAGGAACGGCTCAGGTGACGGAAGTCCCGGGATGAGGAGGACCTAAGGCTGGTTGGTCCGGTGGCCTGCGGTCTTCAGGGGTCCAGGTGTGTTCTGTCTGTCTGCTCTGACACCTGCAGTATCAGCTTCCTGCCAAGGCTCGTCTTCTCAGGGGTCGTGGCTAGGTGGCATCTCAGTCAGGGCTTCGTGCTTCTCTGCCCACGCCCACAGGGAGAGCGGTCCGGAGTCTTGTGGCTCTCTGCGGAGTGGGAAACCCGGACCCCACACTTCTTTCATCGCACTGGGTTGAACTGGGCCATGTTGCTCCTGAACCGAATTGTTCACTGATGGGCAGAGGCCTCAGTTCTGAACCCGACGCCATCTCTGAGCTTTCTCTTCAAAGGCCGCATCAAGGGTCAGGCAGAGATGGTGCAAGCTTGGCCTCCTGGGCTTGCATCCAGAGACAATCTGACCTCATCTTAGCCTGGTGACCTCATCTTAACCTGAAGACATCTTCAAAGACCCTTTTTCTAAGTAAGGTGACATTTATAGGTAGGTACCCAGGGTTTTGGGGGGACATAATGCAACCTCCAAGAAGGGGCTTCAAGAGGACCCTTGGAGAATTTGATACACGTCCCCTGGAGTTTGGGGCATATGATGAGTGTCAAGTTCTTTGTAAGAAAAGTTGGAAGGCACAAGAGAATGCCGCAGCTGCCCCTGCAGGTCAGTGCAGAGTGACTTGGGGAGGCGGCTGCCCCTCAGCCCACCGCCTGGCACGGGCGTGTGCACCCAGAAGGTGGAAGGTGAGCGTGCCGACAAGAAGCTGCCCTGCACTCTTCTTCACCGGGGTCTGCAGAGGACAGCTGGAGGGGTGCTGTCTGTGGTCCCCAAAGAGCAGATCGCCCGCAGTGTTGTGTGTGTGTGTGTGTGTGTGGCTTGAAAGCTCATTTTTAAATTGCTGACTAATATTCTGTTGTGTGGATGTGCCGCCATTTGTCTATCCCTCCACCGACTGAAGGACACCTGGTTGCATAAAGCATCTGTAAACATCTATGTGCAGGTTATTGTTTAGACACGTTTTCAAATCAGTTGGGAAAATATCTAGAGTGTCACTGGGTCATATGCAGGACTGTATTTAATTTTGTCAGAAACCGCTGCACGGTCCTCCAAAGTGGCTGTACCAAGTTGTACTGCAGACGGCAGTGGGTGAGGGTTCTGGTTGCTCCACAACCTTGCCAGCACTTGGTGTTGTCTGTGTTGTGAATTTTGACCATTCTAAAAATGCGTACTAGGTATCTTGTTTTAATTGTTAATCCCTAATTACAATGATGTAGAGTATATTTTCATATCCTTATTTGCCATCACTTTGGCAAAATGTCTGCTTATATCTTTTGCACATTTTAAAAAGTGGTTTGTTTGTTTTCTTACTGTTGAGTTTGAAAAGTTCTTTGTATATTTTAGATTCAAGTCCTTTATCAGATACATGGTTTGCAAATATTTTCTTCCAGCCTGTGGTTTGCCTTTTCATTTTCCTCACAGTGTTTTTCCCGGAGTATAAATTTTAAACATTTTAATGAGGCCCCGCTTACCAATTGTTATTTCATAGACTTACTTTTGGCGTCGTCTCTGAAGAGTCATGGCCAAATCTAAGATCGCATAACTTTTTTCTGTTTTCTTCTGGACGTGTTGTAGTTTTGAATTTTATACTTAGGCCCATGGTCCATTCTGAGTCAATTTATATGAAGAACTTAATTTTAAGTCGTTGCTTCTTACACCTTTTTGAGCCACGGTGTGACTAATTGGGGTCAATCTGTGGTCTCTTTCCATTACACGAGTCACTCAGGAGTCCGTTTCCCTCGAAGGCTGTTGCGTTTCTTCTAGACCTTCCTCAGACTGTGTTCCTCCTCGCCGGCTCAGGTGGGGGGACTGTTCTGGCAGCGTGGCTGCGCCCAGGAAGCTCAATTGATTGTCTTAGTTACCATCTCGTTCCCTGGCGCCCCGCACCAGCAGGCGTGTCCCAGCTGTGACCCGAGGGCAGCTATGAATGCGGCCCGACACAAAATCATAAACTTACTTAAAACCTTTTTTTTTTCTCATTAGTTTTTGTTAGTGCTTGTGTATTTAATGAGTGGCCCAAGACAACTCTTCTTCCAGTGTGGCCCAAAGACACCAAAAGGTGGG
>PVKM010033900.1:0-15778 GCA_004027735.1 Carollia perspicillata
CCCGACTACCCCTTGGTTTTGCAGCAATAATGTTACACAGGGTGTCCATGAAAAAGAGTCCCCCTCGCCTACAGTATTTACCATAAACTCAGTAACAGGCATATTCAGCAGGTGAATATTCCTATATAAAGATAATACCACAAGGCTAATATAGAAAACTTACCATTTACTTCATCAAGAGGTGTTCCACTCGGCATTTATGGGGCAAATGGGCAGGCAGTTCTCTTTCTCAGGGTAAAGAGATCTTACAGGGGCTTTGAGGCAGCCCACCAGCCTGGCTGCTCCCTTGGAAATAACCTTTGTGCCTGGATCACATACAGCCAGCCATCTGTGACTGCTCCATGATGAGCTATAAATCCTACATCAACCCAAACATGCTCTTCCTCTACTGCAGTATTTAAAACCAGATACTGCTCCTAAATTAATTACTCTCAGTACATTTTAGTAAAGGTTCTTCTGGAAGCTATTACCCATTCAAAAAACAAAACCACTCCTTCACACTATACTCCCTGGTTTCATCTAGTTTCTTGGTTTCGCCCTTCCCACACACCAACTTTCTTGGTGACCAGAGATCTAGAGGTCCTTTCTGTTGTCCTTGCCTAATTTTTCCCTTGGAGGTCAGCTTTGAGGCTAGTGGCCAAAGCTCAGACTCTCTGAACCCTGAGCTTGTCCTAGCTCCAAGGTGTGGCCCCGTATGCTCTTTAAACTTCATTTTAGCTATTACAGAGGACAACCAAGGGACTGAACCAATGCTCCAGCTCCTGGATCCATCTCTAAATTCCCTGATAACGTCTATCTGTAGGAACGGAGAGCCGCACGGCCTACTGCTCCACGCCATGGACCGCCACATGACCTGAGGAATCGCAGGTTGCACATCCCCCACTCCTTTATCCTTTCTTTTCCCCGACCACATTTCCGTGAGCCAGACCCATTCTAGCAGATCTCATTTCTGTGACACCAAATGTCCAGGAAAAACTCCCTGTATCAAAAAAAGAAAATAGGCCCTGGCTGGTGTAGCTCAGTGGATTGAGCACAGGCCTGCGAAACAAAGGATCATGGTTCCTTTGGTTCCATGAGATAACTATATTAAAAAAGATTTTAAAAAAGATTTTTAAAATTTTTAAAATTTTCAATAAGATTTTATTTATTTATCTTTAAAGGGGAAGGGAAGGACAGAGGGAGAGAAATATCAATGTATGGTTGCCTCTTGTGCATCCCCCGCTGGGAACTGGCCTGCAACCCAGGCATGTGCCCTGACTGGGAATTGAACCATGATCCTCTGGTTCGCAGGCCCATGCTCAATCCACTGAGCTACACCAGCAAGAAAATATTCAATGGCATTTGTTAAAACCCAGTAAGAAGACCTTATTCAAGGTAGTACAGGTTATCTCCATTGGTATAGGGACCACTGTGATGAAATTTTTCTATGGAGGAAGAGACAGGGCTCAACTCCAAATAGCACATGGTCAAACGGGAATTTATATTGGAGGAGCTGGGTGGTCAGCCAAGGCCAGTGATGGAAAATTACTAAGAAGCAACACCTGCAGGGAGGGAGGGTTCTGGCTAAGAGACCTAACGGAATTCTTCCCAAAGAAAGGCCGGGGGCGATCAACCATCACCTGGGGGACGGTGGCAGATAAGAACTTTAATCAGATATCAAGGGTGGGGGCTTCCTGCTAAAATAACTTCACGGAACGCTTGCTCAAACTGCGCTTCATAAGAAGTACACAGATGGGCCTAGGAGCACCACTTTCAGGAGTCTAAAATTTGGTGAAGCAAAGAATCTTTGTCGGTTCTCTCTCTTGTTCAAGGTAAGAGCATTTTTCTTTCCTCTGAACAGTATTGGTCTATTTTCTCACTCAGCAGCCTTTGTTCACCAAGGACCAGGTGAGTTTCTGCTGGGACTTGGTGCTGGAGGACATGTGCCGGGCGGTGCCAGCAGTGAGGCATTTAATGAGGAGAGTTTCTATGGGACTAGGAGAAAAATAAAAATTAACAGTCAGAAACTCAGTTCCTGAGTCCAGAGGGCGGCAAGCTGAGATTTTTCAGACTTGAATTTGAAGTGTCTTTGAACGACAAACTGAGAACAACTCAGCTACCTGAAGAATTTCCCGGCTTGCAGTCAGAACATCTCTGGTGATGCCCTTGGGTGTTCTGCTGGACTCTGACTGGCCCATTCAGCGGAGGCACAAAGGCTGCCTGTACAGAACCTCTTGTGGTCATTATTTTTTAAGTTTGTATCAAGTCATTCAGCTTCAGCTTGTAGGGTTTCAGGAAAGGGGCAGTTTTAATTTTCAGTGATGCCAAGACAGGAGGGCAGGAGAAAAGTTGGAAAGATTAGTCTGGTGAGTTATAGCAGGTATTAGAGGACACAGAGAATTGGGAATTTGGTATAAACTGGCAAAATGCGTAAGATGGACTCCACCATAGTACACTGTAGTTCTGCATTGAAACAAAAGAATTTTTTTTCCTCTACAGTCAAACTTTTAATTCTTGTGCACATAATAATTGTGGTCTCATTAGATTTGTCCTGATTATTTACATAAGTGCAGCAAGAGTACCGACTGACCATACAGGCTCTTTGTTAGTTTACTTTTGCTGGAACTCTTCATAAGAAATCTCAGATTAGACTTCTAAAAGCCTCTCAAGGATAGGAAGTCAATCCAGGAATTAGCCACCAGACTTTGTCTCCCATACCTAGAGATTTGGGTAAATCCCCCCTAACAAATCCTGAGGTTCCTAGGCCTATGAGAAAGTGACCTTCCACCCTGGCTGGTGCGGCTCAGTGGACTGAATGCCAGCCTGCAAACAGAAAGGTCACCAGTTCGATTCCCAGTCAGGGCACATGCCTGGGTTGCGGGCCAGGTGCCCATTTGGGGGGTATGGGAGGCAACCAATCCATGTGTCTCTCCCACATCAATGTTTCTCTCTCTTTCTTTCTCCCCTCCCTTCCCCTCTCTCTAAAAATAAATAAATAATCTTTTTTTTTAAAGCGACCTTCCTTCCTCATGTCTAAGGCTTGGAACCCTCTAAGCCAGACACCAGACCAGTTTTTCCAAGAGCACTGGCTCCATGAGGTCAACCTTACTGCCTTAAACCGGGTTCTGTGTAATCCGCTCACAAATACAACACTGTAGTAAAAGCCCTGGCAGTACAACCACTGTTTCCAACTGTATCCCATTACGAGAACAAATTCTTATTAAACTCATGCAAATAACTATATTGTTGTGAAAATAAGAATGGATTACTAAGAGTTTCTGAATTCTGAAGGGATCAGTTAGGGAGAAAAAGTAATTATTTCATAGTTGTTCACAAAGGCATAAGCACCACACAGCTTAAAAAGAAAGTAAAAAGGATTCTTTAAATCCAGAAATCAAAACATTAAAGAACCAGCAATATTTCAAAGAGCCATAACAAACTGTAATTATCCTCAATCAGTTCCATGTAGTTAACTCTTGTTCTGGGGTTGAGTGTTTTATGAATTCATCAACTTCTGCATTAGTTCTGGAAATTCTTAGTCCAGTGGCGGAGTGAAAAGTTACTCAACTGATGCCATCATGGAACATTCTGGCCTACAGCTGATTGTAAATGTTTTCGGAGGAGAATGAGAGTAAAACAAGTTGTCTGTGAATGAAAAAGATTTTTCAATGGCTATGGCTGACATTCTAATGACAGTTCGTTTGGTAAGGAAAAGGAGTCCTTCCTGTGGCTTACGACACTTGGACACGATAAGCAGAAATGTGTCAACGTGGTTGTTGTCTATGAACTCCACAGGTTTCTGAAATGCGTTAGTATCACACACCCGTACATGTATAAGTATAACCTAAGAAGGTCTGTCATCGTTTCTTATATGTCAATGCTTCCCAAGGAACTTAACACACCAAATAAGCCTGGTTGGTGTAACATATCTCCTTTTACAACGTGAGAGATAGATTCTTTGAGATTTTGCTAAGGGATCTCTAGAAAATCTCTAGGTTAGTTTGAGGTCAAAAAAACTTCATTTAGAATTTGATTTTGGAAAATAGTCAAAAATGTCAAAAGGTTCTAAACACTTAACTAAATAAGATCACAGGTCACTATGAAAGAATACTTAGTTATTCATTTAAACAAAGTGACAACTACTTCAAAGGCAAAACCAGAAAATACATAGTTGTTTAAAAAAAAAGTTCTTTGAATATTGAAAAGACTCACTTTTTCTTTTTTTAAAAATACTATCTGACAAAGACAACACAAAGCACAAGAAATTATTTTTATGACATAAATCTGTTTCCCAGGTAGATTTACAAGGTAAAGCTTTTTGTAATTTTTTTAAGGTTTATTTATCTACTTTTAGAGAGAAAGGAAGAGAGGGAGAGAAACATCAATGTGTGGTTGCCTCTTGCACACCCACAACTGGGGACCAGTCCTCAACTCAGGCATGTGCCCTGACTGGGAATCGAAGCAGAGACCTTTGGTTCCCAGACCAGCGCTCAACCCACTGAACTACACCAGTCAGGGCTACAGCTTCCTAATAAGAGCAGACCAATATTCCAAGAAAACTTCAGCATTCCAGTTTTATATCAATACACTCACAATAATTAAGTTCAATTTTTTCAATTTGTAAATAAATCCATTCAATCCTAGCAACTTGACCACACATAAAACTCCTTTTCTACAAATCTTCTACAACTATCTTTCTAATATCCATTCATTCTCCCTTTCTCATCCAGGAACTAGCAATCAGTCTACCTTAAAATAAAATTACTTTTTCTCCCTGAACAAAATACATACACCTTGCATACTTTGCAAACAAAGTTGCTTCTCTTCATTCTTATGGTTTCTAATAATTTCTTTCACATCTAATAATTACAATTTTTAACTATTCGTAGCCTTTCTTTTACAGGGAAAAACTACAAAGTAGATGACTGTGGTCAGTCATACATTCATATTCTATAGACCAATTTATGAATATTCAATTTCACAAATTCTAGAGGCATATGATTCCTCACAGTACAACTTTCCAATGTGGCAAAGGACATCTTTACTAATAGATCCAAATATCTTTAGCTTCTACTATGTAAAAACAAAGTGCTAAAATATATAAACTTATACTTAGGTTCAGTAATGAATATTTCAGTAGTTTATCTTACTTAAAAAAGACCAAAATTTTTATTTTAGGCAGATGCAACACCAGACAAAGCTAGCCATCATCTCACGTTATCTACCTGTTACCTATTTTTACAACATGTGCATGTCAAGCAGTCAAAACAGCAGATACCTAAAAAAGTTCAATATGCATGGTCGTCCCCCTTATTTCTTTTTGTACTGATGTGCTTAACATACATCAAGCAATTTATTTTTACTGTATATTTTATTCTTCGTTTGGATTCATAGTTTTATAACCCTAAACAGGCTACCTTAAATACCTATCTGTATCGGGTACAGATAACAAGTTTGTTTGACTAGCAAACCTCGGTAGAAAACCAATTGTATGTCTGCGTTATACTTAATGCTGACAATTCTAAAGACACGCCTGTCCTTATTTTACCAGCAACTTTCATATTAGCTTCATTCATGAAAAGTTCTCCCAGATCATGTAAAGTTAAAACGTTGGCTTAGTTTCTCTATTTATGAGAGCTTCAAGAACACTTGATTTACGTAAGTGCTCATTTATCTCTAAGCCAATTTGAATACAACTCCTTCGAAGTATTTTTTAAATTAACTGGGTAACACCATTTAGAGAGAGAAAAATATCACACATCTATAATTTAAGTACACAAATAGAAATCTTATGGTTTACACTCTAATATTTCAGCATCAGTACAAACTCACTGATTTATAAGTCATTAGCTCTTGTCTTTTCTCGACTCTATTTTTATGCAAACTGGGTTTCTGGCAAAAGGGACTCGTCAGGTTGTCTGTTATCAGTTTTGTAGAGGCTGCCTTCCAGACCTTCCCTTGCCCTGATATGCAATCTTCTGGGGGCTGTGGACCAAACTGTAGGTGACCGAGGAGACGGCTGGCAACTGTCTGCATGTTTCCAAAGCTCATCCAACTAACCAAAATACCCAGTCTATTTCCAAATAGCCTTTTTCTTTTTCAGCCTCAAGTAGTTGCTTTTGTGGGTTCCTAAGTCCCTTCACAGCCCCCAGGGGATGGCAGGGAGCCCAAAGTTCAAGTGACTACAGAGACGGGCAGGGAAAAGGGTTGGAGGGGTTTGGAGGGAGACATACCAAAGGATTCAAGGGAACTGGAGGGAAGACTGAAGGTGCTCAGAGGAGAAAATAGCAGCAAAAGGAATGGAAAAGGAGACATCGTAGGGGAGCCAGTTGGAGGAGGTGTCAAGTCTCCCAAAGAGGCCAATGAAGTTCCACACTATTCTCGGCAAAAGCACACCAACACGAATGGAAGTTTACAGAACTGGTGGAGAGGACAGCTAGCAGGGGCTCGACAAGGAAGTCTGTTTCTACGGAGACAGGAAGAAAGACTGCCAGTGCGAGGAGTCAGGAAATAATGGAAAAGAAAGCCAGAGGAAGAGGCTTCCAGCCCAGTGGGTACCTTTCAAACAAAGAAGCCTAGGGCTCTAACCCAGCTTCTTACAAACAGCTGCTTGCCTGGGACTCTAAAGGACCTTTGCACCAACAGGAATACCTGGGACCCTAACCCAGTCTGTGTCTTATCGGGGGCTCTATCCCCTCTTCCAGTATATACTCCGACTCTTAAGAGTCAAAATCTGTCCTTACCAGCTTACACGGACATTTGTCCGGAGCAATGGTTCAGGAGTCGGACTCACCAATGGATCCCCGATCCATCAGTCAGGAGGAAGATAAGGGCTTCAAAGGTATGCACTTAGGGTCCTGGGTGAGAGGGTCCGGGGGTCCAATGATGAATCTGATCCTATCGGAGTTGTGGCACCATTAACTGTTAAAAGGAAAAAAAGATTCAATCATACTTGTTAAAGCATGGTAAGGAAGACTTTGGAGAACGGAGAGCTAGGCACAGGGACCACTGCAATGAAATTCTTTAATGTAAGTGAGAGAGTGGGCTCAACTCCAAGTACTGCCTGTGTATATGGGAATTTAAAGCTAAGGAGCAGCGTGGGGTCAAGAGGATGAAAAATACTAAGAGAAAACATCAGACGTAAGAGGGTTCTGACTAACCAGACCAAACAGGATTCTGGCTGAGAGCAGGTCAGGGTGATCAGACACCATCTGGGACGTGGTATAGGGTACAAGTGGCAAACACAACGCCTGCGGGCCGAATCCGGCCTGGCACCTTGTTTCTACCCAGAGGCAGCGCCGAGCTCTCGCTTAACTGCTAAGGAGTAGTTACATTTATACAGTCCTAAAATTACATTCGGTCCTTTGAAAGCAACCTCAAGGCCGGTGTGGTCCCCAGTGAAAATGAGTTTGACACCCCTGGTATAGGGGAAGAACCCAATCAGATTATTGAAGGTAGTGGCTTCTTGCTAAACTGATACAGCAGGGTTCTGGCTGAAATTGCATTTTACAAGGATGTGCACAGATGGCCTAGGAGAAAGTTCAGGAGCCTAACTAAACTTTGACGAAGCAAAGAATTGTCACATTTCTTCCTTTACTCACACACATAATACTTCGGACACTGATGGGGCTTTTTCTTTCTCACACCAACCATTTCTCCGACACCAGCCAGGTGTCCTGCAATTCAATTCAGACACCTACCTCACAGGGTAAGGGCTCAGTTCCACAAGACTGCACCCCGACTTCAGCCACCAACCACAAGCAGCAGGACCCCATGTTACCCACAACTTCTGTCCAACTTGGTTACAAACTGGAGATTCCCATACCCTGTCATTAGATTCAATCACCTGCTAGAACAGCTCACAGAACTCAGAGAAACACTTATTACATTTACTGGTTTATTACATAGTAAAAGCCACTAATAAAGGGCACAAACAGTTAAATGAAGAAATGCATAGGGTGAGGTCTAAAAGGGTCCAGCAAAGGAGCTTCTGTCCCTGTGGAGCTGGGGTCCACCACCTTCGTGGCACATAAATGTGCTCACCGATCCAGAAGCTGTCTGAACCTGAGATTTGGGGATTTTTATTTTTACTTCCTCACAGAAACTTAATTAACTACTAACTCAATCTGTAGCCCCTCTCCCCTTCCAGGATGAAAAGGAGTGGGGCTGGAAGTATGAAACTTCCAGCAACAGACTGGTCTTCCTAGTGACCAGGCCCCATCCCGAAGCCATCCAGGAGCCCACCGAGAATTGCCTCATTAGATCAAAAGACACTTCTATCACCCAAAACGCCAAGAGACTTAGGAGCCCTGTGTCAAGAAACAAGGTCCAAGACCAAATATTAGAAAGAAGGATCCTCCTAGTACTCTTACCACTTAGGAAATTGCAAGAGCTCCAGGAGCTCTGTGCCAGGAACGGGGGGCAAATATATTTCAAAAAACAGGTTCAATTAAGTTCATCTACGATCTTTTTGATGATGGCCACAAGTTTGAGCATCTGAGTTTGAATCACTAGTACATTTAAGCATTGCATGTGTTTAAAAAACTCAAAATTACATAAAGAAACCCATGTGTGCCAGGTGGTTTTACTGCTGAAGACTGTTACATTTCCCAGTTTAAAACTGCACAATCCCATCTTTCAATATTCTAGCAGTTCTTCTGCCAATGTAAGACTTTCCACCCAATCACATTTCTACAACAGAACTGCTCTCCAAGGCATTTCACTTAAACTGAAAATGTCGATTTCATTCTAGAACATTTAAAAATTGTGAATGTCATTTGGCTTCGGGAAATTTATCTTGATTAAACAAAAATCAAACCTTGACACGAAACACATATATCTTATATAAAAGCATTTCTAATTACTGTTTACATACCAATGGAGCATCTTAATTTACTTCAGTGACAACTAAATGAAGCTGTGTTGTTTCTAAACCTGCACCAGATTTATTCTGTCATAATCAGGTAGCTGTTCCAAGAATTTCACAGAAAAAAGGCACGTGCTACATTATAAAAATGCTGTGCTAGGTTTAATTCAGACTATGTTACACACTGATATGAACTGCTCAATTTTATTTGCATCAACAGAACCAGAAGGGTGTCACATCTTAAAACAAAAAACATCCTATTATATTACAGGTCTATGCTGCCACAGCATTTTGCTGTTTAAGTTATCTGAATTTTCTTAAGGAATTTGAGGTAGCTTTCTTTCCTATCTATCCTAATCTATTTGCAAATGCATACAATGACCTCTGCAGCAGAGCGGAACCTTGCATTTGTATACTATTTCCCACTAAAAATCCAAACGGACCCGCCTATTTTAATTGCACCTAAAGCTAGTCTTTCCTGTGACAACTCTTTTTTGGAGCCGACTGTACTAGAAGGCCGTCCATTAATAAACGAACTGCTCAGTTAGCAGCAGAGAAACAACTATGTTAGTGGTTAAGAAGCCCCGTAATTGCAGCATTTATTACCTACTGTTGCTCCCAATGCCACCAGGCTGACTCAGACCAGGGAGCTCTCCCGGGGCCACTAGCGCAGGCCTGTCAGAAAGCACTCGGCAGTGGAGTCTGCAGAAGAACTCAACCAATCCCTGCACTTGCTTCTCATACATAAACACAGAGGGCTGACTTTTCAGGTTCTTTGCTACAACAAATGCACTGAAAACAGTGAAAGCGTGACATGATTTGGGAAAGAATGCTTTCTTAAATCAGACCAAGGATGCTACTTACAAAAGATACGTGTTCCGAGCAGTACTGGCTCTCCTAACATACTTAGTTTGAACCTTGTTAAGCATCAAAATTGCAGCACGGATCGAACCAAAATGCGAACTAGGGACAAAAGACAGTCCATGTGTCTTCGGCGGTCGTGGTTGTGAAATCGCATGCCTGGGGACCAGTCTGGCCGACGTACACCCTGGACTAAATGATGCAGCCCCAAGTGAGCGAGGAGCCCCAACCATCTCGAGTCAGCGCCGGTGCGTGCCCAGGACAACTGCGCCTTAACAACATCCCCGCCCACGCTCCTCCCCAGCCCAGGACTCACAGCCTCGGTGGCCCCCCAAATTTTAACTCCAGAACCTCAACAATCGCCCGTAAAGTTCACCACATTACAATGGCCTTTCTCTTCACAGCTTAGGCTCCCGACCGCGCCCTCCGACCAGGCCTCTCTCCCTCCTGTCCCCTTGGGAAGGGAGCTGCCCTTTCCTCGGAACCCCCAACCCCGCCCGGCAACCCCACTCACAGGCTGGTGGCGTCGGGGGGCAGTGGGCCGGACAGCACCCTCCAGCTCGGCGCTGGCAGTTTCCTGCGACTGCAGTCCAGCAGAGAGGAGCGGCAGGTGCAGGGCGCGGGGCAGGCGCCCGCCCGGGCAGCCGGCAGCAGGAGGACGAAGGCCTGGGCGAAGAAAAGGAGCCGGGAAAGAGGTCGGGAGCCACACTGCAGCAGCGGCTCCTCCCGGACGCCTCGGGGCGCCGGCGCCATTTTCCTCCCCGACCTGGACCCCGCGGACGAGAGCAGCCAGCTGGAAGGGGCAGCTCCGCCGAGACGTTTGGCGGCTGCGAGGCCACCCGAAGCCCCGGCTGTCGCCCGTAAACTCTAAAGACAGGCGAGGGGCGGACACAGCAAAGCAGTGGGGGCGGCGACCCAAGACACACAGCTGAGGCCTAAGCGAAGAAGCTCCTCCGCCCCGCCCCACAGCGCCTCGGCTCACGCACAGCAGCCAACCAATCGCGCTTCAAGACGAGATCGCGTCGAAGGCGGGACTCCGTCTAGGGG
The DNA here is from genome assembly GCA_004027735.1 of Carollia perspicillata. Lineage (NCBI taxonomy): Eukaryota > Metazoa > Chordata > Mammalia > Chiroptera > Phyllostomidae > Carollia > Carollia perspicillata. Next base: position 10,754 of record PVKM010033900.1, read on the forward strand.
GCGGGGCCGGAGACAACGGGTTCCCAAGGATGACTGCTGGTGTTGGGCACTTTGGGGCGATCCTCTGGGGTTCGGCGGCCCTTGCTCCGCTGGAGGGCGCAGTAGCTCCTTAAGAGGGGCGTGAGGCGCTGGGAGGGCGAAGTCCCAACTTGGAGTGTATCTGCTGAAGCAGCAGTTTTCAACTGGTGTGCTGCAAGAATTTTTAAAACACGCAGCACCTGACTTTAGTCAGGGGCACTGACCTATTTTTCCCTTAGATTGTCAAATAAAAAAATGGCAATAGCCCACACAACGATAGTCCTCTGGTGTGAATGTCTTGTCTTCAACCATAAATATATAGGTTATAATGGAGTTGCATTTTACTGGTCATGATGTATAATAAAGCTGCATCTGATTGGTCAATCCTTGGTATCAGAAGTCCTTATATACAAGTATAGGCACCTGATATTTTAAAAAGTCACTTTTTCAGGAAACAAGGTAGGTCATTATTGGGGGGGTGGTAAATCAATCAAACTTATGCCTATTTTTTGTCAGATTGACCAAACTATATATATTTCTTGGTGTGCTGCAGAATTTTAGTAGTTTATGTATGCCATGAGATGACAAAAAGTTGAGAATCATTGTGCTACAGTAATGGAAAGGATCTTTTATCCTCTCAGGCTTGGAAAAAGTGGAATGGCAGGGGAGCTGCCTTCCATGTCGAAGACATGAAAGTGGCCCAGGATCCTTCCTCTGGCCCACAGCCTCCAGAGCCCAGCTGGGGCTTCCTCTGCCCGCTTCTGCTTGTCTGCAGTTGGTGCAGTCCTGCAAGTGGGCTGCGACTTCCACTCTCCTGGCAGCACTATGGATGGACGGACCTGTAAACTCCTGAAGGCAGAGGCCTGTTTATTCATCTTTCTACCTCTATTTTCTATTCTAGCTCAGAGTTCAGTGAATGGTGGGACAGCACCTGCAAGGCACATCTTTAAGGAAAATACTCTTCTTTCCTCTGTTTTGGAGAATGCTGCCCTATATACACACAGCAAAGCAAATAAAACATGTAGAAAAAGAGAGTGTTGAAGTCCCGACTGGTGTGGTTCAGTGGATTGAGCGCTGGCCTGTGAACCAAAAGGTCACTGGTTTGATTCCAAATTCAGGGTACGTGCCTGGGTTGCAGGCCTAGTCCCCAGTTGACACACAAGAGACAACTAATCAAAGCATATCTTGCACCTCGCTGTTTCCCTCCCTCTCTTTCTCCCTCCCTCCCTTTGTCTCTCTAAAAATCAATAAATAAACTCTTTTTTAGAAATACTCACTTTACATTAGGATCGAGAAAATGAGACCTAGCACTGCTTCTGCATAACGCCGTGATAGAGGGCCCACCCAGGCTGCAAAGGGCCCTCCCTAGTGCAAGCAAGAACATTAAAGGCATAAGGGTCTTAAAGGAGAAACTAAAACTACCCTTGCTCATGTGGGATATGATTATCTGAAGAAAAAAAATGCAAAAGAATCTTTAGGTAAATGATTAGAAGTAGTCAAAAGTTTCAACAAGGTTGTGACTACAAGATCAACATACTAAAATCAATATTATTCCAGTTAATCAGCAATTATAAAATATAATTTTTAAAGTTAGCACTTGCAAAGCAATAACATCTAAAGGATATCTAGATCAAAGAAATAGAAAAGAAAACGTATATAGAGAACACTTTAAAACATTATTAAAAAGGGTTTTTGGGTTTTTTTAAAGATTTGATTTATTTATCTTTAGAGGGGAAGGGAAGGAGAGAGGGAGAGAAATATCAATGTATGGTTGCCTCTCGTGTGTCCCCTGCTGGGAACTGGCCTGCAACCCAGGCATGTGCCCTGACTGGGAATCGAACTGCGGTTGTTTGGTTCAGCAGGCCCGCACTCAAGCCACTGAGCTACACCAGCCAGGGCTTAAAAAGAGATTTTAAAAGAGCTACCATGCTTTTAGGCTGAAAAGATCATTATTATAAAGGTGTCAATACTCCCAGGTTGATCTGTAGATTTGATACGATCCCAATAAAAATCCCAAATGGAGATGGTAGTGCAAGGACAGAGTAATAGCAAAGACACCTGGGGGGGAAAGATGGAGAAGAACTTGCTTCACCAGATATCAAGATGGGTTTTTAAAGCTACAGTAATTCGAAAGTGTAGTATCGCCACAGGGAAAATTAAGTAGACTGTTTTTTGGTGCCTGTCAGAGACTTCCTGGGACATTTGATTTATGACACAGGTAGACGTTCAGATGGGAAGGACAGGCTTTTCAACAACTGCGGCTGAGATCACGAGATAGTCATATGGAAAAAAATGAAACTGGATCCTTTCTCACACCACATTCAAAGGCCAATTCAAGGCTATCTTTTTCACTTTGGAGCAGCAAAGGATATATGAAAACAGAAGAAATTGTTAAGTCATTAACTATAAAATAAAAGAGCAATAAATTTGAATACATTAAAATAAATTTTCATTCACAAACGACACCATAAAAAATTGCAACATATATAATCAACACAGTAGTATCCAGGATTCACAAATAAATGCCTACAAATCACTGAAATGCAAAAGAAAATGGTCATAAGATTTTAACGTGCACTTCAAAAGGGAAAAAAAATAGCCAACAAGCACATGAAGTGTTGCTCAATCTAATTATTTGCCAGGGAAACTGAATATTAAAACCACCGTGAAATACTACTACATGCATGAGAATGACAAGAAGTATAAAGATACAAGCCCTCAGGACGGTGAACCCAGTGTGACTCTCTGTACGGAGCATGCCCGTACCTTTCCACGCCCGGTTCCCCCAGGCTCCGTTTTCCTTGCCTCTCTTTCTCCTGCGTGCCAAGGACACTCCTTTTGCCTCTGTAACTTGTTTCCTGAGCCCATTTCTTCTACACATTTCTTCTGCTTCTGTGACTTAAATAAACTCTTTCTTATTGTTCGAGTCTTGGCTCTCAATTCTTAGCCAGAATTCAAGTACCCAGTTTGCTGAACTGAGGTCGCACACCTGGTGCTGTTTTGCTGCCAGCAAGTCTTACTAGTGATTTACACCATGGTGTGAATGAGTTTGAGTGGCTTCCCATAAGAGCAGGGGGTTTTTGGAGTTTTGTGTGTGTGTGTCTGTGGGCGTTGGGGGAAACCCGCTTCACAAACATGAAGGACTAATGAGTCCTGAATACCCTCTGCATCTTTTTAGGACGCCCCTTTCCCCCTACCTTATCAAAATGCAAAGCTTTTTACTAGAGAAAACAAAGCAAAACGCACATTTTCTAATAAAGCAGATAATTACTTTGGGGGGAAAGAAACCCTACAAAACCTGACAATCCAGAGTGTCACTAAGACAGTGGAGCAGTGAGGTGCCTCATCGAAGGCCAGGGGGGACAGGAATCAGCATAACCACGCTGGAAACAGCATAAAAGGAACACCCACACATCATGATCCTGCAACTCCACATTTAGGTATACACCGCGGAGACAGGCATGCGCACACACCTGGGTACAGGTGCTAACATGTTGAGAGCCACATGATAACAGTTGCCAGAGACTGGAAACAACCCCAATACAATGTTGAGGCAAAAATCCAAGTTGTAAAAGACCGCATACTACATTATTCTTTTCATATAAAGCTTAAATACAAGAAAGGCTATTTCATTTAGTGATGCATACACCAGCAGTAAAACTATAAAGAAAAGCAAAAAATCCTATAAAAGTTCATTGTGATTGGTAAGCAATATTATAGGGGACTTACGGAGTTTTGTATTGTGTTTTCTTGACTGGGTGGTGGTTACATGGGTTTCGCTTTACAATCTCAATGCAGAATCCTATGTCTTAAATTTTATAATGGAAAGGTTAGAGCCCTGGCTATTGTAGCTCAGTGGATTGAGGGCAGGCCTGCAAACCAAAGGGTCACTGGTTCGATTCCCAGTCAAGGCACATACCTGGGTTTCAGGCCAGTTCCCCAACTGGGGATGTGTAAGGGGCAGCCACACATTGATGTTTCTCTCCTTTTCTTTCTCCTTCCCTTCCCTTCTGTCTAAAATAAATAAATAAATAAAATCTTTTTTAAAAAAGGTTAGAAGTGGCAATACTACCAAAATCAATCATAAAGGCAATGCAATTCTAATAAAGTGTTTCATGAAACTTGACATGTTTCAAAAATAAGAGCAAAGGGCCAAGAAGAACCAAGTCTATTTTTATAAGAAAAAGTTAGGGCCTACCCTTCCAGATAGTGGTAATGCTCTATAACACTCTAGCTTTTAAGAAACTGGGGAAGAGGTATAAGGATAAATGGTCAAACAGAACAGAACAGAATGGAGAGTCCACCAAGTCAAGCCACGTACACAAGGAAAGCTGATATAAGACACAGGTCAGCCCTGACCAGTGTGGCTCAGTTGATTTGATGTTACCCCGCAAATCAAAAGGTCGCCTGTTCATTTCCTGGTCAGGGCACATGCCTGGGTTGTGGGTTTGGTCCCCAGCAGGAGAGGCAATTGACTGATGTTTCCCTCTCTTCTACCTCTCTTCTCCTCTCTCTAAAAATAAATAAATAAAATATGTCTTAAAAAAAGATGCAGGTCAAATTAGAAAGCAATAAAAAATGATGGATTACTTAACAAATATACTGGATAAAAGGAAACAATAAAACTAGACCCCTAACTCACACCATAATGAAAATAAAACTCTAACAGCCCTGGCTGATGTAGCTCAGTGGATTGAGCGCACGCCGTGAACCGATGCCCAGTCAGGGCACAGGCCTGGGTTGCAGGCTGGGTACCCAGTGGGGGCCATGTGAGAGGCAACCACACATTGATGTTTCTCTCCCTCTCTTTCTCCTTCCCTTCCCCTCTCTCTAAAAATAAATAAAATCTTTAAAGAAAAGAAAACTCTAACAGAATAAAGACCTAGGGGTAGAGAGGTATGACAGCAACTACTTCTTGCTGACAAAACCCATTCTTCCATGACAATCAGTATGTAGCTGGGCCCCTTTCCAGCCTCTCCTACAGATGGGCCTAGTAATGAAATTCTC